>JAAXYX010000047.1:0-88112 GCA_036851915.1 Ptenothrix huangshanensis | reverse complement strand
AAGAAGAATACTTGAAGAGTGCAAATTAAAGGCCAATCACTAGGTGCCACAACAAAGGGCTACGTGCCAATCAAAAGGACTATGTGCCAATCAAAAGGGCAAGGTGCCACGTTTGGCACCTAGTTAACATGTTAAAATAGTCACTGATTCTCGTTCATAAATGGTCCTCGGTAACACTGGCAATAATAAGATTGTCTTGTAGTTCGGATAAAATCCGAACTGTATACCACTACTAAAAGTTAGTATTTGGTATTGGTACTCTGTACCAAATACCAAGCTACCTAAGTACGAGGAGCAATTACATACCAGACGTTGCCTGAAATAAGAATTTTGAATGATGTTTGAAATTCTATTTCGATATGTATTACATAATGTACGAGTCGGTATAATAAGGGACGTTACAATGATTTGTACCTGCTTAAAACGGGACTTGGTTACGTAGTGTGTTAACATGGTCGCGCAGTAATTTACTGCACGCCCATGTTAATATACTCCGTCCTGTTTTAAGTTAGATAGACAAATAATTGTAGCGTGCCCTATAATATCGACTCCGGCTTCAAAATATTTGCTCATCATAGATTCTGGAATCCGTGAAAGTTTGGGATACAATCAGTTTTATCTACATTGCCCTATACCAATGGGACAGGCTAAATCGTGAGTTTTCCGTATCAGACAGTAATTTCAGTTATAGGTAGATAATTAATGCTACCTACATGGATAATTCAGTGCTTGCAACTACAGAAAATTAAAAAGTTGTTGACTTACATGGGACGCAAGGAAAAGTTATTAAGGATTGATCCGATGATTTCTGTTTGGTTCTAATTCAAGTTCATCCCAATAGGTTTAGAAGTAAATGCCAAGAAAAGGAACGGGTTTTAGTTTTCTTTAAGTTCTAGACCTATCCTAATTCCTAATCATTAAACATAGAAATTTGGAAATATCAAATGACGAAACAATCAGCTTAAAGTACAAACAAAGACTAAAACTAAAAGGCAACAAAAACCTAATTACCTAATCATCTAGTTGTCTAGTAGTTCAGTGTTCAATTCACTTTCCTATTAAGATTGGAATTGGTAGACAAAAGTTAGTAACTTTTGTCTATTCTACAAACCTTGGTTTTTGTTTATTGAAACAAATGCCGAAAAAATTAAAAACTGTATCAAATGAAATTGTTTATTTTGGAGGGATCTTCAATTTCAAGAGCCATGGAAATAATCTTCATGGTCAAAAATAATATTCAATCTCCCACTGCACTGCCCCAAAATATTCATATGGGTGATTTCAATTTGTCATCAGTGCTTCAAGACCTTAATTAAATAGAGAGGTACAGAGATTCTCTTGTGCTTGTGCCGCACCCCAGATGGTCAAAGACTGACACATGAAAGTGGCTTAAAACGTCAAATATAACTAGAACTACATCATAGCGGGAAGGACATACAGTCTAACGTGTCCATGGACGATTAAGGGAGACGGTAACCAACGATGTGTTGACAATTGGAAAATTGTTTCTCGGGAATCCAAAAATCTGCATTGATAATCGGACGGCGTTAAGACACGACTTTCGTGTTCCAATGAAAGGAATAGCCAATAATAAGGATAATAGTTCGGAGTCAAAGCCAAAGAGCCAGTAGTTAACAACTATAAGAAGCCGTAGCAGTGAAATATTCAAGTCAAATGACATGCCGACTTGAGTTTTTTTTCATGCTATTTTTGCTCGTAACCCACGTCGTCGGTGAAGCGTTGACAAGACAAGTGTAGCTATTGACAGAAATGACGCTCGCCACACATACACATGCACATCCTGGGATCCACAGATCTGAACGTGTCTTCATCATCCTCTCAGTCTTGGTCTTCTGTCGTCCGTCGTCAGCATAAATAATTTACTTCTTCACAATCTCTGCATCCGTCCACACACACTACACATTGTATTTGTACAGGTACAGCACAGGTATCCGCTACATGCGGTCATTTGTATTTCTATTTCAAACTAACACTCACGTTCCCACTTTTAACATCAATAGCGCATATCCACATATTGTCTTGTCTTGCCTTGGTTTCTATAGTCCATGTCTATAGGCTGCTGAAGAGACCTGTTCACTGTTCAACTGTTCACTCCCTCTTATACTGAAGGACTCGTTGTTTCTGGACTTGACGACTCTCCACGCACCATGGACATGGACATGGAAGTAAGCATGGAATATACACAGTTTTCAATCTTCTCCTTATTCTGAATAGATGATTATATTTTAATGCGATAATGCAAAAATGGTGACAAAGAGTGAATTGCGGAAAGCGGTCTTCCCCGCAATCTTGGGCACAAAGATAGACATACACCACTTTGTTCAGTGGTAAGCCACAATACGGATAAAGTCATCATTATCATTTTGTAAATAAAAGCTGTTCATTAGTTTCTTCTTGGAACGGCTTTATTATTGTTCATTCGGGATGAGATGAACTAGCCCCACTATTTTACGTATTTTATTATTGCATACACACGCGAGCAAATTATCTATCCTAATTGTTAGCTCAGGCTCATTTGACTCTCATGTTATGCTTCCAAATTCCAATTCAAATCCAAACCGAAATCCTTGTTCTTGTCAATTTGTCGTCAATCCAAAGCAAGCGTGTAGGATGGGAAGGAACACAGGTACAGGTATGGTATGGTATAGCACAGCACAACATTCATACGTTTTCCTCTTTTTTCTATTTGTCACTGTGCCTTGCCTCTCCATCTCCTTTTGTCTTGTCTTGGCTTATCTTATGCTGTATGACTCCGGTTCCTATTCTGGGTCTGGTTGAAAGTCAATTATTATCAATTTTGTGGGGAATAAGATTCACAGATTTTTCCTATTCCGTTTGTCCATTTCGTCGTATTCTGCTCCGCTCTTTTCTCAGTTCCCTTCGAAACTTCTTTTATGAGGCTTTTCATCATACATGAACGTGCTCATCATAACTGAAACTACTAAACGTACCTCAAGTCACGTTACCTTCTTTTCTCATATGGATGCAAGCACAAATTCATTGATACTGGGAAATGTGCTTCTTACCGCTTTAATTCAATGCGTCGCGTCTCGTCGCTCTCCACTGTGTACTGTATGTATATGTCCGTGTCTGCCTCTGTGATTGTATGGCTAGTTTGACGAGTCAAAATTGAAACATAATTTCATTGGAAATATTTAAATAAGATCATGATTCTTATCAAATTATTAGTGCCGCTTTTCATGCATTTCTCCATTTGCCTCATTTTTTCTACCTTATAATTTACTCATGGGTAGAGGTAGCGTTAGCTTGCCTACCTTCATTTATCTGTACTCCATTGCACTTGTCTTCTTCTTGTTATCCTACGACTTACGATGCGATCATACACAACGAGTACAAAGTAGTATTGGTATTTTTAACAATTCCACTGCCGCCCGACCAAATCTACATAAATTCACTATATGGATGGGAGCAAAAAAATAAGTAGCTTTCGATTAGCCACATCTATGATTGCTATTTATTCTATTCCAATAAAAAACCATGCAATTCAAATGTAATGTGAAAATCTTCTTTGGAGAAGGAGTCGAGAAGGAGAAACGAGAAGATGAGAAAACTGTATAAATAATCTCCAAGTTTAGATTATCACATGTCTTGCAGTTGTATATAAGCAGTTATGAGTAAATTAATACAAAAGCTAATTTGATGTGATGTGACCAACTCAGAGCAATGGAAATAATAGAAATTAAACTTGTAAAAAAGAAATGACTCGGAGGAAGAGGATAAGAATAAAATATGAGACGAGTAAGTCGGAGGGAAAGGAAAAGGAGCGAGCAGTCAGAGGCCTAGGATGAGGGAAGGGAACGCGGAGTGAGAGATGTGGATGGATGTGGATGTTTATATGTAGATGTATTTCTGGATGTGGACATGAACATGGACATAGACATGGACGTGAGTGTGGATGTAGTGGGATGACGAGATCATGTATGAGATCAAATGATGAAAGCAATTTTTGTGCTACAGAGAATCCGCAAGGAATGCAAAAGGAAAACAAAAGAAGACGGGTTGTCCTCACGACTCCGTGGCCAGCTGCCTTCGAGATTTTCACGAAATCAAAACAAGACAAAAGAAAAACGAGCTCAGTTTTTCTTATTACATATTACACAATAATACAATAAAATTTCCTTTATTCACCGACTCTAAAGTCAGGTAGAGGCAGGCATTGGAATTGAAGGGATGGCATGAAGACGCGAGGGAAGAGAAGTGGAGAGAAGAGCACATGTGGAAGTTGATGTGTGAGTTGTGTGAGCATCTCTTCTTGCTATTTATCATGTTATAATAACATAATTTCACCGTGTCCGGCCATCTCAAGAATAATAGAAATCAACTTTTAAATGCGGTGACGACGAAAGACGAACGATCAGGTTACTCTAGTCCCATACTCTGTACTTCACAATTACCACCGCTATTGCCACTGCTACTGCAGCTACTGCTACTGGCAGAGTCCCACGACCAGCATCAACGACATTACACCATATGCACACATCAAGTCACAACGAAACACTGTGAGTACTATATGCATCAATTACATATTACATACTCTAATACATAAATACATACCTATAATAAACCTGAGCGGGTGAACTGGACGGAAATCCAGCTACGTTGGTACATGTCAACTCATCAGTCCCGCCATTCAAAGTCTAGGTACTGTATATGTATAAAGCGTCCACGTAAATCTGTGGAGGTTTGTAGACGAACACGAACTCTACAAACAAATAAAAGAAGCACACTGAAATTACAATCTAGTGAGATAATATGAGAGCAGAATTAGATGCAGAGGCATACGTAGAAGAAGTACATATAAACCGATAATAAAAGTATGGATGAAAAGTCAAGTAAAGGAAATAGAAGGATGTGCAGTCTCTCATGCCAATCATTACATTGCACAGTAAACAGAGTTGATCACAAGTGTACAAGTACGTATAGAGTAGTCATAATAGAGATAAGAGTTGTAGGAAGGAAGGCAGGTAGGTATAAGTAGACGAATCTCTCTAGTCTGAGAATGGCAATGTTTAAACTGGTGAGGATCAGTCAACTTATTATTATTGAGATTATTTTTATGATCCAGAGATCATGACGTTCTGTTCTATTCGCTTTTTAATCATGTGTGACAATAGAAATGGAGATGGGAATAGGAAACTGAGAGAAGACGACGAAGAATAAGTCGAGCCTCACTACTCCCTACTACCTACCACTCAAATCTATACTTTCTGCCTATTATTACACATGCCTACAATGTCATATCTACTTATTCACTTGACTACTTGCATCTTTTTGGGGTCTTGTGTCTTCTGTCTTGGAATCCAAGATCAACCAAGATGATGTCTCTCAATGGTAGTCTTATAGTGGCTTCTCAGTATATGTAGGTAGTTTCTACATATCTGCTCCATGCAGTATGCATCTCATGTACATATGTGTACCTATGTATGTATGTGTTAGAGAGCTTTTGTCAGCTGCAACTCTTGCTCCTCTCAACTCCACTCATCTCTTCTCACTCATTTAAATTTGAATTTGAATATTAATATTCTCCTTTCCTTCATGCACAGCCATATCCACCAGAACCAGAACCAGAACCAGAGCCAGAATCAGAATCAGAGTTATTAGAGTCAGAGCCCGATCCCACCTCTACCTCCGTGGTATGCTGATGTGAAGATGTGCAGTTTGAGTGTACACGGACGTAGAAAACTGACAATGAATGAAGTGGAAGTGAGTAGCAGGCAGTCCTAAGTCGTCTCTGGTCTCCCGTATAATAATAAGCACACACAATAAAATCTAAATAACGCATGAATCATCTGTATCAAACTGAGACCCACAGTACATTTTAATAAGGATAACAAAATGATAATAGCAAAGCAAGAAATAGGAAGAAATAATAAGAATAAGAAGACGAGGGCGAAGGACGGCATGCACGTATTTACTTATCTACGAACAAGAGCAGGAACAGCTACCTCCGCAGTACCACCAACACTACCCAGCTCGAAATCCTTAGAGACTACCTACTCTCTGAGTCTTGCATCTATTCCAATTGCAAATGTGCTCTGTCCGTCAATTATGCATGTAACCAGCGATAGTGATAAGTAGACACATTACACATGAATGTTACACATTAAACATTACATATGTAGTCTGAATATGTGAATGTGAGCTTTCAAGAATTTTTTGTCTTTTCCGTCTCCCCTCTCATTTCTTTTCACTGCTGAAAGCTTCTTTGTTACCTGACTGAAGAAATGTTAGCTCCCAGTCTGTATTATTCCATTGTCACAAATTCTCCTCTCTGCCCCTGTCTCTCTCTCTCTCCTGCTGTATAATAAATATCATATGGATTGATACATTGTCGTCAATTGTACGCTTCTTATGATAACAACACGAGGAATTTGGAAGTCAGCGAGGAATGAAATGAGAATACGATACTTTGGAATTTTCACATGCTCACACATTGCCCATTTAATTCCATGTGCTATTAAAATACAAATACCCACCTGCCTACTCACCAGGACTTGAGCCAGAGTCAGAGTCAGAGTCAGAGAAGACTCTGTGGAAGGATTGAACTTTCTTATTTTTCAATGGTATGCTTACACTTGACATGACTCGACATATGTAGATTGGACACATGCATTGACAACACGCAGAAAGCACTAATAATTCGCATTACTCATCCCACAGCTCTGTGTTCCTGGAAGATATTATGCAAAAATGTTTTTCATGCGGTAATTTGATACAGCTAGGCCAGAATCAGTAGCGAGCACAATGATGAACTGTGAGGCATTTGACGTAACCGTAATAATGGAAGTATTTTAATAATAAATAATTGCTTTCGGATATAATACATGACAAATGTGTTTGGATGGGCATGGGAATAAATGAGAAGTGAAATGGAAGTGCAGAATGGAAATTAGAAATATGTACATATAGAAACTTGAAGATGGAGAAGATGGGATGAGTCGAGCCCAGACAGAGGAGAAGGCACAAGCCAAGCGTGTTGCGTGGAACATATTCACAATTAGATACAATTGTTATACATTTGAGTAGACATCTGAGTATTTGAGTGTGATGATACGTTTTTGTTTTGTTCGACAGCGAAATGTTGAATGTGAGCAGAGACTTGTTCCCCGTTCCATCTTCTCTCTTCTAAATGCAAACTCGTCGTTCTGTTGTCGTTTTATTAGAAGTAGGTAGTAGTCGTACTCGTACTCGTACTCGTACTCGTGGTCGTGGTCGTCGTTGTGCAGTTGTGAAGAAAGAGTGCAGTTGAGACTGTGGAGACTGTGGAGATATGATAAAAGGATGGGAATGGGAATAAAAATGTTGGACTAAGATAATGGATTATTAAAGATTGGAACTATTAGAAATAATTTGGGATGACTCACGACGACCACGACCTGCCAATCAAAATGGCTTCATCGTTTTTGTTTTCTACATATCCTCACATCTAATGCATCGTAATTGGCATCATAACGAGTCATCAAAACATGAGATCAAAACTTTATCCGTCCATTTCATCTTTCGCTGTCTTATCTTGTCTTTCCTGCACTTGGTACAAGAACAAGTACAGGAAGAACAAGAACAAGAACAAGAACAAGTACAGCGACTGCAAGTAGACACAGGCAGACGGAGGAACAGGGTATCATATCACATCTTTATCGGCACAAGTCTTGACGTGCGGCTTGTGAGCCTTCATCTGTTCTCTTCTTCTATTCAGCCAACCGGCCACAGCACACTACATCGTCTTCTACTCTCACAGATCTTCGTCTCAATGTGACACACACCACAAATATGATCCAGCCACGGCCGCATAGTGTCAGTTGAAACGGATGAAGATGTGGCCTGCTGATGCGGTGGCCGGGCGGGCAGGCGGCTTAAGCCAAAGTTAGTCTGACGATTGGAAATACAGATACAGATACAGACTTGGAAACAGATACTCCGTTATTACACTCATTCTTCAAAATTCCCCATTTAGTTCCTACATCTCTGCGTTTCTCTTAATACTTAATGCTTGTAATCTTACTCATCCGCAGTTCTTGTCTTGTTCTCACATTCTATCTTGCTCGTATCTTCCTCATGTTCGACGCACAGTCGAGTCTCCATCGTAGCTTCTCTCCAATCTAATTTGATTTAATCACCAACCTATGACTTGTACGTCCATGTCCATATTGTCCGTCCTCCACTCTACACCATACTCACTCGCTATTTGCTCGCTTCTTCATAAATCATAGCTGAGTAAAATAATAACAAACGGGCGGTACAGATATCTGAATTCATAGGATTCTCTATTTACTTTCACCTCTCGTCTGTCTAAATCCCAGTCTTCACGTTAATCTTGAGTCCATTATCGGATGCACATGGCAAATTGTCTTAATCCGCCGGATAATTGGATTCTCGATATGAAACTGTCTCCCACACTACGACCCTCGCTCATATCATCACGTAGTTTTGTTTGAATACTCAAACTTCTTAAGACACTTAGCCAACCGATGCCTAGAGAGAAATTGGGAATCGGGAAACTTCCGCTCTCCTTTCTCATTTGGATCTGCTCACTACATTTCCTCATCCAACCAGGCAAACCAAATTAAACCAAACCAAAGTGTAGCATGCATCTACTAACTACTACCACCATAGTATGCAAAGCAAGATAAAACAGTACCGAAATAGACAGCCTGAAGAATCATTTGTGATTTATGATAAGAGTCACAGTATGTCCACTTGAAGTTTATGCAAGGCCATGGCCACGGCCATGGAAATGGCTATGGCTAAGGCTATTACCATGATTCTGTCTAAATATCACACGGAGACAGGTACTATTAGTAGTACATATTGCAATTAGGTAACAGAAGGTATCTCGTCCCTTTTGTATGAATAAGCTATGAATAACATTTGGATTGATTCTTTCCATAGAACTGCCACTACCACTTGTGGCGTGGCTCGTGTAAAGTCAACTCATACCTCGAGTTAAATTGTTTTCTATAGAATGCCTGCATGCTTATGGTGGAGCAACGATAAGGACAACGACAACGGCCAAGTATTGATATGGGTATGGCTATGTGGCATGGCGAGTAAAGTAGGTGTGCACCGTGATGCACAATGGACATAATGGAAAATGCAATGTACTACAGGAATAGAACAGATATTACTTACTCAAGTTCATTTGATTGTACGCTTTTTAGCATCTTGAAATCTTCACGACTTATTAGCACAGCCCAGTCACAGAGTCAGATTTAAGCGCAACTGTATACCAGGTACTTTTACCATTACAAATACCAAATTGCTGTACGAACTTACTTTGCCTTTGCTTTTACTTTACTTTACATTTGCTCCACTGCATTTGATCATCAAACGAAAAGGGAAAAGCCTCAAGTAACACAAATAAAGACGTAGTAATTGGATGGAAGATCTTAATTGAAGGTATCTTCATCACAATAATCAACAATGACAAGATCCTTATCATTTCTCGTTCTAGGGCCAATAACTTCCCAGTACTTTTCCCACTGCTTGCTCTATCTTTGCTCTATTGCTCGTACATCCAAGTCTTAATCCAACTTGTAGTCCTAGCCACAACCTGACACACACAACAAAGAGAGTCTAACCCTTGCAACCAAAGCAAAACTAGCAGTTTAGTCATTCACTGTTCAACCAAATGGACTAAAGAAATCGTACTTGCTGTTTGCTTAATTGCCATCATAAGTCATTGAGTCTTTGGTTTTTGTTCTAGTTGAAATTAGAATTGATAAATCTTCAGAAAAAGAGTGTAGAGAGAGGCCAGAGGGTAGTTGGTGGAGGCCAGTTGCAGAGGAACTACTAGCCGATGAATGGGTTTGTTTAGCAGCGATTTCCCACCTGCACTATGTCAACCAAACATACTCTTATATTCCGAGCGAAGCAACAAAATCAACTGGACAAATGGAATACCCGTAGCAGCAAAAAGTAATGAAACAATTTATCAAGACAAAACAAGTATAGTAAATAATTAAAATTAAAATAAATGTCAATGCAGAGTACAATAGAAAAGTGTGGCAAGGTTGATCAGATATTTCTTGAAACGATCTCATTTTATTCGATTTGGAATTCCCAAATTATTTACCTTTCACGTCCTCCTCCGATCCCAACTTTTGACTTTACAAACAATTCATAATATCACAATCTCCCAATCGTTTCTGGAACAAGTAGAAATTAATTTTAAGTACATTTGTAATTACGACAGCCAAATCCCACTTGTTCATGGTTACCTGTAAAACTAGAAAAACCAACAAGAACTACTTAGTTAGTCATTAGTGAGAACACCAGACCAGCAAGCATAGTCAAATAACAGAGCATCAGTGATTAGTGGATTAATTAGAAAAGAAACCAGAGACAAGTAAGTGACGCTATAATTCCAATGTCAACAAACAATGTCAGGATAATAAAATCATAACGTTTTTGTTTTTGTTTTTATCGACAATTGTTTGATTACTTTCTTACGTTGGATTGGAGTAGATACTTTCGTTAAATACTTGAGCAAAGGAAGGTATCATGTAGGTAATTACGCAATAATAGTAGGAAGGACTGGGAATTCATAAATTGGGACGTGTGGATGTTGATGTGGATAGTGGATAGTAGTGATAGTGAGAATGGATATCGTTGCAACTGTAGGAGTAAGGATATAAACAATAGAGCAAACAGGAGAAGACCGAAGAAAGAAATAAAAAACGAAGAGAATAGAAGGCAAGTGTATCCATCCATAGGCAAGGAAACGTAGTATGGATTCGTCTGGTATGGAATGGTAAGGTATGATGGAATAGAGAGGGTTGAAAGAATAGGGCAAAAAAATCTCGGGTCTGTTTCTGTTATCAAATTATTATTATCATGATTTCTTATTTCTTCTGTCCGTTCGTTCACGTTAATTCGCGAGTTCAATTGACTTTGTTGTCTTGGTTCGTGATCGAATCACTTTTTGTTTTTTCTTTCTTTTTTCTCTTCGTCCCAATAATCCTTTGGAATCAATTGATCCGCCTCTGATTTCCTATGCGTTGTGTTCTTCTTGTTCTTGCTGTTTTTGTTGTACCTACTTGTACAGATACAGGGATGTTGTAGGTAGTTGTACTTGTACACTGTACACAGATGATGCATGTACTCACTCACTCACTCACATCACATTACACTACATTACATTAGGATGATTATGAACCGTTCGTAGAGGAACGATTAAAGAACACTTGATCTTTCAATCGCCGTACAACATAAATACATACCTGATCTCGTGGACTTGGGCTTTACACTTCATCCTGTACGGACGGGGATGTTGATGCTGCTTTATGCTAAACTTTAGCTTATTGTCTTCCAGACTTGACTTGACTTTCAGTAACTAAATAGGACCATTAGGGAATCCACTGAACTTATACCAACCTACCTTCCTACGGAATACACGCACGAACATGAACATTCCTCAACAACCAATGTACCTACATGTTATTTATGCACGTACGTATGATATATGGTCTACCAATTAGATTTAGATTATACAGATATTAACTCACGGTTCCTTTTATGTTATCTTAGGTTAAGTTCTCATGTTCTGGTTCTGGTCTGACTGTTAAGCCTGTATTAAGTCTGTACATAAGACATAAGTTAGCCGACGATCGAGTGACGACGAGTCCCGCACAAAATAATTTCAAAAGCAGAATGAATAACGGCCAGCTCCAACATCCAATCATATATGCTTATGCTTAGGCAATATTGCGCTTTCTTCGAAGCCAATTTTAAATTCTAATTCTTTTAAATTTTAAACACAAATCCTTGTTTGCATCCTTGTTATGACTTTACACTTTAGTTTAACTTTAATCTTAATTTATTCCAAGCGTGGGAAACCACATGAGTTCATTTGCAAAAACTCGTATTATTTTACCCTTCAACCTATACAGCGACAGTTGTGGTTACAATTTTAATAAATTATGACTAGTTTTCAACATTCCATTTAACCTTTAGATATTTTCATCTGTTTATTTAAAAAGAGTACCTAATATTGCAATTTTCAAAGTGGCTATGTGAAAATGTGTCGAAATACAAGTTGCAAGTGTGAATATTTTTATTCTGACTTAATGGAGGGTAGTTGTTCTTATTTTTTAAGACCGCTGATAGTTGGAATGAGAGTATTGTAATTATGTTTATATGCATGAGCCCAGGTATTTTTGTTTTTGGAAATAGACTTGGATTTAGATTTAGGATGAGTTGAAGAATATTCTTGAGCATACGATTAATCTACAGGGTACACGTATCGTATGAGAGCTCAAAAGTTCAGTGTATCGTTTCATTTGTTGGGTAAGTAGGAATAAATATAATCTATAGGTATATGAATATAGGTATATTAAATTTTACAAATGATTTAAGGAGTCGCGAATACATAGTTGTAGTATAGAGTTGAATCAGAGGTAGAAGGCAGAAGGTAAAGGTACAGATATAGCCACATCAACATCAACAACCACAGCCACACTTTGTCATGTTCTGATATTATTACAAAGAATGGCAGCCGACGCCTTGTAACTTACAAAACAAAACATAAGCATGATTTTTCGTGCTCTCTTTTGAACTTTGGAAATCTTTTCTCTCTTAAGAAACTGTTTTTTTGCTCATGCATGCAGACGATGTAGAACATTACTTTGATTCCTATTTCGTATTAAGAGCATTTTTAAATGCATGTACTTATGTCAACGTACAACTACAACTAGGGATTTCCTCAACCCAGCTGACGAACACATTCATGCATCTTATCTTTCTGTATACGCATACTTACCTTAGGTATAAACTCCCAAATCCTAAATTACCACTTTAGCTACAACTAACGACCTGTATATACATTTATTAATCACAAGTTCACAATGCCTGGGCTTGTACATTCCATCATCATCATCCTTTCTCTCACTCGTGTTGTGTTCCGCATCGGCACGTTAAATAGTGAAGTTTCACATTTTACTATTTATTACTATTTCATCGTTGCATTTGTTCATTTACTACTACATTAATTAGTAATGGCACTAACGTTACTATTTTTGCGATAATAACATTCTATGAATGCATTAGAATTTAAATGCAAATGTTGGCAAAATTTGATTAATGGGTTAAGATTGTTCTTGTGAACTTTTGTTAAGAATAGAATATTCGTGCGTCTTGGGACTGACGATGAGTTTGTGTTTGATTTTTATTTTGAGTGGGATGAATGGAAAGCAAGTGCAGGATTGAGGGACGAAGACAGGTGATAAGCAGATTGTAGAGGAAAGGATGGAGTCAAGTCTAGAAAAGTTAAGTGAGTAAATATGGGGATCTCAGGACGTAAGTGTAGCGACAAATGTCGGTGGAATCACTATTGATGCTTTGCTATTGTACCAACTCATCGACTTGTTATATTGTTAGGTAGTCAAAGTTGTTAGGATCATGAACGTGTGTGGGCACATAGAGTACCCAAAAAAATCAAGCAGACTGATAAAATCTACTGTATGACTTACAATAAATGAGTTCCAATAAATTGGAACCATGCAAATTTAGAATAGAGCTTCCCCCATATTACCTAGGTATATAGGTAATATGTGTAGAAATGTAAGAAGGTTAGTCAGCTGCTTCTGTTTAAGAGTGCCATATCGTCAGTGCCGGAGGTTTTGGCGTGGATGTTGTGGATACCTGTAATTTATTGCTGCAGTGTTGCTGCTGTTCGGTTTGAAGAATAAAATCTGCTATTTTTCTACTTGAATGAGCGATGAGTGGTTGATGTTGATTGTGGACGTATGTAGCTTGATAGGTGCTTAGAGAGATGCAGTACGTGGATAGGCTGGGCACATGATGGATGAGCATATGCACAACCTGCACCATGTATGTAAGTCAAAGCCAAGTACTGTTGCTGTTCCTCTACATGGAACGGAGGGAAGGGAAGGATTAGCTGAACGAGAATGAGAAGAAGTGAAGAAGCTCAAGTGAGACTCACACAAAGCATTTCACTTGCTCAGGCTTCTTCTTGCTCTTTTCAATTGGTTCGGTTGGCAAAAGCTTGTTGGAAAAAATGTCACGTAATGTCAAGTAGTTGACTCCACAGTAATGACTGTAAAAATGTGTATAAAACTCAAAACTAGTACCTGTCTGCTGTGTCATGTTTGCCTGAGCACGCGTTCAAGTCAACCAACCGAATATTCATATCCGCATCGGAGAAACTCAAGAATTTCCACTGCACAAGAGCTATGTATAGCAAATTGCAGACATTCACAGAGATAGTGGGCCTTGTGTCTTGGAGTTGTAGCTGCACATGTAGGTATGTATGTATGTGGTGGTGAGGTGTGTTGTGCCGTGTTGTGTTGTATACTGCAGCTAGTCACAAGTCTCTGCCATCCATTATTTCCTCCATCTGTACTCATTTTCTGATCACTTTGTCATCATCCCATAGCATCGCGATCACATCACATTGCAATTATATACATCACAGTACAGTGCAGTGTTCACTTCAGCACCAGCATCCCTTATTACTGTGCTCTTTGCGAACACGGACATACATATGCATATGTACAGGGTTTACCAGGTGATATATGTACCGTGATCGTCTCACGTGGATATGGGTAGTTGACAGTTTCGTTGCGTTTTTTTATGCTTCCGTGTGCTCAAGAGTTACTTGGTCGATTACGATACGATGTCATTTATTGTTTGCCTTTCCCTGCAATCATTTACATAGCTGTCGAAAAATACTAATACTAATAATAATGATATGGCTATTGATACAAGTTTGAAGAAATGCTTCCATTCCATAACTAATGGGCTTACATGTGGAAACACTGAATGGGAAATGGGACTGACGCTGACGTTAGACTTGGAAATGGAAATGGAAATGGAGGGTAATTGGTAATGGTTGTGCACATATGAATTGAATTGAATCTGAGTAAGTATGTTCAAGCTGGATGCATATCTTATGTCACGTTATCAAGTATTACCTACATATTACATTATGACATGGTTTATGGATAATCATTGAATGCGATGAGTGAATACGGCACAAGGTGGAAATTAGAGGTGCTTGAAAGTGCAGGTTCTACTTTGTCTTTTGAGATTAGCCCGCGTTTGGAAAGCTCATGATTACGAATAGTAGTAGTAGCTTTGCCACATCCACATCCACATCCACATCTAAGTCTAAATGGAGAGATGAGGGTTGTGAATCTTGGTGAGTTTGCGAGTGCGATGTTATAGTTAGCCAACGAAACGTTGAGGTTGCGTCATAGTAGACAAAGACAGGAGTCTGGTTGTGAATGTGATGGTGATTTTGTGATTGTGAGTTGTAGAGGGTGAGTGACATTGAGTCAATGAATCGAATCGGTGGAAAACTCCTTTGACGATGACATGCATGTTATTTTTTCAACTTGATTGGGCAGAACACACCTGAGGTTCCTTGAGTGACATCCACATCAAACTCAAAAGTCACCTTCTTCCTTCTTGCCATTTTTCCATGAGGCTTTCCTGCTCGCAAAGCTGTGTACACTTACGTGATTTACTGTTTATTCATCTGGCCTGGCCTGGCTTGGCTTGGCTTGGCTTGGTTTGGTTTCGGCTTTGACTTGGCCTGCCACTCTTACTACACTCCCCCGCTTCCCTTCTTTCCGGCTTCTCTTTCATTCCAAAACCAAAACCAATACTTGAATATGATTACCTGCATGTCTACATGTATGCACACAAATCGTCGTCGATCGTTTCTGATCTTGTAATGGTTTCCATTAAAAACTCATTGTCATGTAGATGGATGTGGAGTCTCTCCACAATTATTATATGCTGCCGTTTTCTAGGAAAGAGGAGTGTGGAAGGGACGAAGACGAAATCCAAGTTCTACATGGACATAGCAAGAGTTCAGATATAGTTTTGGGGTACTCAAAAAGAATAAGTAGAGTAGCTACGCTGATCTGATGCATACAAAAAGATGCTGGTTTTCTTGGTGTTAATAAGACCGAGGAGGTATAGAGTTGTTTCAGTACCAGCCGAAGCTTCTGCTTCAACCAATATTATGCGAATTTTCAAGTACAGTTTTTAATTATTTACCTGGCTAATTTATCACATCTTATAATGTGTTCTTCTCAGCAATTCAAAATTAGTACTGCGCAATGATACTGTATGTTCCCAACAGGCTTATCCGCAGTTGAATTAAAGACATGACACAGGGAAGCAAGTACAGGTACATACTAATATCTGTATAGGTATGCACACTGGCACTGCTATCATTCCCTACTGCACCTGATAGTAATAGTGAGGAGATGCTGCCACGTAGGTATTTCTCCGTGTCTATACATACATACATACGCTCGTGGAACTTTCCACGTTTTATGGTACTCTGACTCGGCCCAAGACTTGCAGAATAAATATTTACTTCCAGTCTCCAGTACACCCAGGTAATTCTTTTGTAGTAGTTTTTTTCAGGGCGTCAAAAGGAAATGTGGATTTTCATTTCAGCCCATCTCATAGACACATGTATGATATGGTATGATATGGTAAGGTACATGAACATGGCAATGGCAATGGCTCCACTTCAAATCTAATCTGATCAACTGGCTAAACCCTGCTAGTCATAGACTAAAGCTATCTGTTCTATAGATAGAGCAATCATAGAGCTAGGAGTGGAAGGGATATGATATGATCCTCTGGATTCTACGTTACACAGGGTAGCATTGTGGGAGGCCGGAAATTTACACTCATTCAGGTTAACTATTGTTCCTCCCGGATCCAAATTGCTTCTGGGTATACAGATATGTACATAAGATAATTGTGACTGACCATCAGCAAGGACAGTAAAGGAAGACAGTGGTCAACTTCTTGTACATACATCACATACAAAGGTAAACTGGAGTGGACATTGAATCAAGAGTTAAAAATTGTTGAGAGCTTCTATGTAGGTATCTGCATTACTGATACTACGTCTGTTGACTGGACCTGGAACTGAAGATCAAATGATGGAGATCATTATGTGAGTTCCACTTCCAGCATTATATTACCTATACATATGCATGCATTATTATAAAGGTGTGTAGGTATTCCACGAATATATGTAATGACGATGACCACGCTAAACGTTTCCTACAATCATTTTTTTTATTGCATATTGTGACATGGACGTAGGTCACACAGAAATTTCTGGGAGAATTATTTAAACTGCTTTATAAATCACAGATACCTGGACCCACCGAAGCCAATTCTTGATCCTAATTTCCCCAGTGTTACCATATAGTCATATGTATGTAGCTCAGGGTGTACTATTAGGTTTAATATACCTATACAATATTTTCTGTGTTCCCTTGAGTACAACGGACTCACTTTGTGATATACTGGAAGAAGGTACCTAAGGTGCTTTGCAGGCATTTAGTACAGGTATCGAGCACTACACAATGTATTGGTAAACAGGTATATTATGACACTGCTATAAACTGACTGCAAGATTCCATTAAGTCGCACGGAGTAAAGATCAACAAATTTTCACCGTGGTAAACAAGTAACCCTAACCATGTAAGCAACTTAAACGGCCACTACTATACAAAATCTCATTCATCGTTGATTTATAGCAGTCGTCAAGGATTCAACTGAGAATCTTCAATTATTCTCTCCCTAATTGTCAAAAGTTGCGAGAATCAATATGTTCTTCTTTATCTTGATCTGTAGGGTTGCAGTTGCAGATATGTATGCGGAAGAACGCAGAAGGCCAGGAGCCCTTGACATATGTAGCCTCTCAGCTTCTATTTTTATCTTGTATAAAGGTAAGAGGTAACAAGTAGAACGTAGCAAGGATTATAATAAACTCAATTTGTTATTATCATCTTAGCCTCCAACTGTGCATTCCTCCTGAAACAAATTCCAGGACAGGACAGGAGATGGAGGCAAAACTCGTTCGTGAACTCCTAAAATAAAATCCAATTGATTGACAGATCACATAAAAAACGAAAGTCGTCCTATTTTTGTAAAAAAGGGAAGGGGACCTACGTCAATCTCGGAAGAAGCATGTATCATCAATATAGTGTCATGTCATAGGTTCAAAAAATAAAAGTAAAAACAATAAACTGTTTTATGGGTAAGCTAAAAATAGAAAATAAGACGTAGATGAACAGGAAATATTTCTTCCTTATGTACAGGCTTTAATTTTATTTGATGATCCAAATCCTCCACGTATGTATCTCCTCCGTGTTGCTGTTAAGAGAAGTATTTGTGTCACCAAGGAATTGGGTGAATGTAGTAAACGTTCAATAAAAATCTCAAGTACATAGCGAAGGTCCGAAAGTTTACGGCCTAATCTCAATTCCGACACTGACTATTCTATGCCTCGCGTAACGAATCCTAATACTCACAATAAATCACCGTAATAATTTGTAATTATTATAAGATTTCCACCTTAGTCATAAACGTCATTTCGACTGTTTTGATTACCTGGGAATTGATTTCAGGTAGCAATATGATGCGTCTTTGCATGACTAATGGTATAGTAATGTGGACAGGTATATGGTTATGTTGTGACATACTCGGGGAAAAGACAAAATTCCCTTGGGATTTTATGTTTTCGTTTATGTTCAGGGAGCTTCTGTCCTGCTCTCTTACAGATATTCATGACTGGATGCATGCACTCATAAATAGAACAGAAGGAAACATCATAAAATGTATGAAATCATTCAATTCGCTCAAGATACCTTTAAGCTACTGTATTCAGAGTCAACATATTTATAGTGTATAGCCAAATATCTGTAGAGTATTGGGAACACTCTCAGACCTTCTACATAATTATAAACATAACGGTGATCCAGGGTGTAAGTCGGAGTGAGGAGGGTGCAACACATGTTGCACCTTGATCTATGTATATTGGCATTTGAGTCTAGTTGAAAGGTAGTGATATTGGAATCGGGATTGGCACTGATAGAAAATCGGGAGCTATGTATATTGAGCTTGAGCTTTAGACACATAAAATACATTTTTGTGGGTGAATGTATTGATTTCAACACTTACTAGTGCGACAAATAATGAAGCATAGGTGGTAACTTTAGCTCATGATACAAATTCTGTTCAGTTTGGAATTAGGTTTTGGAGATCTCATTTATTATTTGCATTCCTTTAAGTGCCCGTACTAGGATCAGACACAATTAGCCCACAGTGGACTATTAGTCTACGATCTTGTGTGCTCGTTTTCTAGTGTGACCGCCAAGATTTCTCAGAAGATTCTAAATGGATGACAGACGAAAGCCGGTACTGTTGATATTGTGAGGCATTAATTTGTAGGTCATATGTCGAGGAAAAAGCAAAGCGGTGGAGGAGCAGTATTGGTATATGTAGCAGTCGTGTCGTGGTGGAAATGGTATGAGGACCCGAAGCAGTGGCAGTGGCAGAGGCATGAGCAAGAGTAGCTTGTATTTGTTGAGTGTTACATTGTTTCGTGTTTGTGTTTGTAAAGTGACGGTGTTGGTGTTGGTGATGCGATGGTGAAAGGAAGAAGACGCAGACAAGGAGCAGCACGTATTAGATGCTCATACTTGTGTCTTATGATTGTTGGGTACCTACATATGTAATGTCATGTCGACCAAATGCATAATGTGATGTACTGTTATTTATGAGGGTTATATAAAAGCAAAGCAAAGTAAAGTAAAGCAAAAGCCTTCCATCGATCCACTAGCTACTCCTGCTCTGTCACCATCGCATCACTATCGAGATCGAGGTCTCTGAAAACTTTGAAAGCCGTTTATTCATTTATTTTATTTCCACACGCTCAAGGGGCTCTTGATACTTACATTTACTTACACGACTCAACACGATGCTTTCTGTTGAAAACGACAAGGGTACTATATAGAATAGAGTACACGAGCACAAGTGCTTCTTCAAACGTACAAGTACATATACATACACAAGTATACATGGCACAAGGTATCCATGGTCGTTGTCCGTGTTGTAAAACCAAGAGGTTTCGTACGTAGATTTACATGTGATGGACACGTAGGTACCTACCTGCCTTACGCATTCCATTGCTTCCACACTAGATACATACCTATACCACTTAATATGTGGATTACAGATAGGTACTGCACCATACCATAGCATACCATACCATACCATACTTTGCCACTACATACATACAAATGTATTTGGAATTGTATTGTGTTCCATTTCACTACATTGCATTACATTGCATGACATGCTTTGTTGTACCCGATACATATACTCAAGTGAAAAGGATGCTGGAACTGGAAGAGGTGACAGACGAATTCTCTGTGCCTTTTGGTCAAAACACAAGATTATCTGTTTGGAAGTTTTGATACTTATCAATATAACGCACTTACATATACACATGGACCCCATGTCCCAAGTAAACCTTAAGGACGGATTTGTCGAATGTGGGTGTGAATTTTAAAAATATTTGTTTAAAATATTAGGCAAAGGTAGGTACTTACCTAGAGTTACAGTACAGTGTTTCACGTAGACATGAGACATGCATCTATTATTTTTGCCTTCTCTTTCATCTTAATCTGCATGTGTTCACTCATTTTCTCAAAAACACTGGCACCAGTCCACACCGGGTGTCTGGCCCTGCACTCACTTGCATTTCTTCCTTCCTCCTACTACCTGTACATAGTATGTACACTGACAGTGGACAGTGTCAGTCAGTCAGCGAGTGCTCAGGATGAATCTCTAGCACTGGATGTTGAATTAAAGGTACCTACGTATGAGGATAGGTTGGGTCAGTCATTGTCAGACAAGTGGCTATATGGCATCTATATCTACATATCTATACTTCATACATATCATCTACCATGCCATCCACAATCTAAAAGCTATTGTACCTACCTTCGTGCATGGTTTGTCTCATGCCGATTTATCACTTGCTCTTCTCTCATCGTCAGTCTTTTGACCTTGCTATAGCACGTAGGTATGTATGTAAACTGCTTTTTTCATAGAAAGGGTTGCGATACGATACGATGGATGCTCCTAGCTCAACAATTCATCGGACTATAGTAAAGTATCACTATCACTGTCCATCTACTCATCCCAGCAATGACAATGGCAATGGCGATAGCAATGACAGTCTCTGGAACTACGTAGCTCTGACTCTTCTTTCTTTTCTGTGTCTCTACATGGATTCGAGAATTCTTCTCCTCCTCTTCCTTTGGTCCATTTAAGTATTTCCGACAACTCACGGAGGCAATGCAATGTACAAAATGCTCTGGCCAGCGCATATACGTATGTATAGGTAGGTCATATGGAACAAGTGCCACTGAGTTTAAGGGGTGCGGAAGAAGTTTACTTAACTGGGTAAAATGATTTCATGTTCTTGTCCGTATCTTTAGAAACTTTCCATTGTTCAAGTATATTGGAGAAGAATGTTTTGTTGCTATTGCTATTAGTAATGCTATTGAGATGAATAAACAAGGGCTACAGGATGAAAGTAGCTACTTCATGTGTGAATGTAAAATCAGTGAACTTTGATTCTGCTAAAGGATATATGTAGTGTACAGTACTTTCTGGTTTTCTTAGGGGTTACTTATCTTCCTTACTAGAATTCGGTGTATTGCTCATATACGTCAAGCATATCCGTCCCTTATGTAGAGTAATAATGTGAATTTTAATTTTGACACTTGCTCATTGTACTACAATTGTAGGGAACCAACACAAGGTTATTTTTCAAAGCGGCCTTTCTCATTGTTATTGACTTTTGACTTGAGCCGAAATCTGAATAATGGACGTAGGTATTTACATTGTTTGTAGTGTGGAAAATATTACACATACACAGTTTATGTGTGTGCTAAAATTTCAATGAAAAATAGTCACGCCGTGTCAGCCTTTTATCCAGAGCCAGAGCCTCTGTTTGCAAGCCCTTTCAATAGACCGACGAGAATGCTCCCGTCTACTTGTTTATCTGTAGCATAGCATATTTCTCGATACTGTAGTTCAATATCTTTCATGTGTGGTTTCATCGTGTAGTCATAGTACAATGTGTGAGCAAGTGTGTGCAAATTACACATCCACACATGTACACCTACTTTACATTTAGTAGTAGCCCGGTACCTCGTCATTGTCATCCTCCCCGTCATTGTCATTGCCATTGTAAATGCATTCAGTTTCAGAGCCTGAATACCTGAGGCAGATGCAGATGCATATAAGTAATCAATTACATACTTGATGCTGGTTCAACAATATGAGAATGATGGGGAATATGGAACATGTTGTAGGTATATTCATCACATATTCAGTTACAGTTGGATAAACAAGTTTAGTTAGGGTAATCCACGTCCACAACTATCCAAAAGTTGGAAGCTAAATGTGAGTGCAATGCTAATGCATCAAGGACAGATAGAGTTGGTCGATAATATTTCGTTCCCCTTTCTTAGTATACACTGCACTAATCCGAAGAATGTGAGAGTGTGGAGTGGTCTAATGATTTGATGTCAACGAAGGATTAGTAAATTCTAAGAGGAAAGGTTACCAAACGTAGAAAATGAAGAAGGATTCATTTTGGAGCTCATTTACTAATACGATTTACCCAGGCTGTCGAATTTGTGTCACATGCATCCACGCTGTCAGACCTTGTAGTGGGAAAGTCGGACAAGCCAATCATTCAAGTATCATATCAGTGGGTAGCTACGGTGGTTGTGCAAATAAATAGTTATGCTATGACAAGCTGGACCTGGATGTGGATATACATAGATATAGATACGTAGGTAAGTACATAGTAGGAGTACGGCGAAGGATGACGATGACGATGACGATGACGCGGGAGAAGGGAGCCGGTGACGGGTGAACGGCTGGATGGATGGTGTCCATATACTTTGGCCCAGCTTAAGTGTAGCATAAAATAACATAACACAATAAGTAGGTATTATAATTTAAATGCCGTGGGTATTACGATGATGATAAGAAGGGAAAGGAGCTATAAACCAAGGACCAGGACCAAGAAGGAAGAATGAGTAAAATGTTACCTTACCTTGCATTACACTGCATGATTGCATTACATTACGTTACGTTATACCACATTACGCTACGTGTTCGGAGTCGCTGAGTAAAGTATACGAATTATATTTAGGTTGGTGTCTTGAACTGTCCTGGTGTTGGGATCGTATCGTATGCACGGAGGTGGAGGTGGGTAGCGAGTAGTAAGTAGTAATATGTAGTTACTAGGTTAAAGGCAGTTCTCGCTCTTGTTCGTGTTCGTGTTCGTGTAGGGAAGTGAAGTAAGTAGGTAGGAGGTTGTAGGTAAGAGGTAAGGAGGTAAGAACAAGGAGATGTAAATAGGTAAGAGTGAGTGAGCGAGCGAGCGAGAGAGAGAGAGAGAGCAGGAGTAAGGATGAAAGGATGGGTTGGAAGGAGGAGGGAAGGGCCATAGCCCATATAAGCAATCAGTAATCAGAAAACATTAGAGTCAACTGGAACCGCAGGACTGATTAAAAATGCAAGGAGCGAGTCGGGGATATATGAGCATGGAAATTAATATGGTTATGGGCTCCTTCTGCATAATAATAATTTGATATGGGAGTCTAATCATGAACCGCCTTAATACATCTACATAGGAAAACCAAGAATTTCCATCAGAGGCACTCACACTAAAGGCTCAGTCATAACCAAATATCCCCGCCGACCTGCATCTACACATCTACACTACATCTCCACTACACTTCCCATGTACATCCTGACACATCCATAGCTATGAATAGGTACCTACGTCTCCTTCACATTTACACCGAGAAACTATCAGTACACTGTACACTGTACCGGAGCAAGTTGAACTCAAAGAAAGAAGAATTGGTACAGACACGGCTCCATGCTCCATTCCAGCTCCACTTCCAGCTCCAGCTATTCGCAAACCAAACCAAACCAAACCACACAGTATGCACCCCTACACACTATTCCCCCCATCATGCTCATCGGAGCCATAGCCATACCTACGAGTGTAAAACCGAGTCTAACTCCTAGGCCTATCTTGCGGTGCATGGACCATCACATTATAATATGTAAACTCCAGTTTTCCTCCGTCTCCAGTTCTTACAAGGAGAATTGAGCGAATTCACTTGGGTGCATACATGTTGGCTGGCTCGCTACGTCATGTCAATGTAGGTATCCCTTGATATGTGAACAAGGTGACTATCCACATCCTCAGCCAACAATCTCTTAAACATCTCTTTTCTTTCCATTTCTTCAAACGTTGTACACACAATCTTCTCCTTATAAGCCATGAATGGGCCGAGGAGCGACAGGCAAAGCTAGGAGTAGCCGCGGAGCTGTTCACAGACAACGGAACTGATATGACATAATAGCAGTACCAGCTACCAACTACCAACACCAACCCAGCACAAGCCAGTCTGTCTCTCTTTCGCCGTCCTTTTCTGCAAACTCATATCGCATGCCTTGGTCTTTAGTTTTTACTTGCTGGCCTCAGCTGATCCTTAGTCAGATATATGTATGTGTAGGTACATACGTGCATTAAGGAACGTCAAGATGAGCGCATCAAGCCAGGCCAGAACCACGAACCAAGAGAATGACATTATTACAAGGACCGAGCCCAAGCCCAAGCCCAAGCCCAAGCACAAGCACCAACACCAAGTACTTACTTATATATCCGAACCGGGTGAATTACACATATCAGTATTTGCCATTGCCATGAGACAAATCAACGTCGAGTTGAGGCCAGTGACGGCGTGTTGGTAAACAGCGAGTGAGAAGAAAGGGATGGAAGTGCATAGGACAAGAAGACGTAAGCATAAGTCGGCCGCATTCATGTGGAGTGGATGTGGATGGTTTTCGTTTCTCCATGTGTGTATAGCTACGGTGTGCCTAGCATAGCTTGTTTGTCCCCATACTTGCCCTATACCTATACCTATACCTACTTCCATAATCCTTTAATAATACTTTGTACTCATTTAGTTCAGAGGAGCTTTTACCCTTGCATTGCCCTGCTCTGCTATTGTCATTACCAGTAAATCTATCTAGACTATCTACTTGCGGAGTGAGGACTCGTCCTTGTGATGGTTCTCTGCTCTCATCTCATGTTGTCGAAGCCGAGTATTTCTGTTCCGAGTGATAGACGTAGAAGCAGTAGCCACCGCCGTTACCGTCACCGTCACCACCACCACTACCACCGCACCGCTAACTCCACAAACTGTAAAGTGTACATTGACGACGAGAGGACGGAGAGGAAAAATATGTGTGTATGTAGCATGGAGAGACGAGGAGAGGAACGACGAACGACGGAGCGGGTGTGTGGATGTGGATGTGGATGTGGATGTGGACGGGTATTGGGATGGGTGAGTGCATGACAGGGACTATAGGGTCTTAATTGAGAATGAGATTTTGAGGGAAGAAAGAATCTGTCGCTGGAGCCTGTCCTGCCTGCGTGACTGCACTATAATCTAAAATATAAGATGTAATGTAATGCATGTAGGATGTTCAAGTTAAAGTTATGTAGGAGGAGAGAGACCGGAGAGAACGAGTGAGACTTGACGTTCACGTTTCTTCCTCTCTCCTTTTCCAGTCTTCCAGGCCTCTCTCTCTCTTTCCTCCAGTCTTTCAGTCTTTCAGTCAGACTGTGTGTAAAAATTAATATGCATCAAATGGAATCTGCATTTTCTTTAGCTATGCTATAAAGCGACGGGAATCATGGAACCATGAGCGAATCTTTCCTCGTGTACTTTACTCATGAGATGAAGATGATTATGAGCCGAGTCACACTTATTATGCTTACTTATACGCTCACCAGAGACACCAACCCGACTGGGGGACGTTGAGAGTTGAGCAGTTGAAGCTGAGCTCTAGCTCTAGCTCTCACTCTGGCTCTGGCCTGGCTATAGTTCCAGCTCTGGCTCAGACTGTGGCTGGAGACGGTGCTGGAAGGAGAGAGCTGGAATGTCAAACAGTGTAAAAGTCAAGTAAAATAATAAAGTAAATACCCACACACACACATACACGTCGTCTGCATCTACATCCACACACAGATATCAGAGGGAGTCACGTAGGTATGCAAAATCCAAGTATCCCTTTGGCTCTTAGGTCTGCCTATATCTATACAGTCTATTTTATATAGTCTCCCTGCATACCTATAAGCCTATAATACGTTATCTATACCTATACCTAGATGCAGAGCATTGTGTGTTTTGCCTATGAACGTACGAACGGAGGACACTTTGCTTGTCGTCTCTATTGTGTTTATGGGAGTGTAATAGGAGCATCTCCTCCGTTCTGTCTTTATCTTTCTCCCTCGTTTGTATTGATTAGGAATATTTTATGATATCGCGGATATTTTGTTCATTTACATTTTACATGCTCACTTCATCCGCTCCACACTTCCACATCCCGCACACGCACCTACTACATACTACCACCACTGACTATCTTATGTACCTATGCACTAATGGTGAGCTTCATCTCTATCTACCCATGTACATAGCTTCTGCAACCGACCTACCTCCATAAGTAAGTTAAGTCTGGGTATCGCTATCCTCTCCCACAGCGACAGAACCCACATAGGTACCTACATTAATATGTACTTACACCACACCACATGCAATCCAGCTCCTATCCAACTTGTTCTTATTTCCAGCCAAGAGAAACACAAATGAAACTTGAGACCATGACGACTCATTATCAGGTCCACTTCCACTTACATTCCACCTCATTGCATTACACACGAGCATTCCGATGAACACAAGGAAAATATAACTCTTTGGTCTAAATAAAGAAGTAAGAAATGCTAATCAACCATTTTCCGTCCTTCCTACCTTCCAATTCCAGCTCCAATACCAATTCTAATTTCCCATTTGCCACTTCCATTCTCCCACTATCTGTATATACCTTTCAACTTTCAGCCAGCGCACTCAAACACCACAGGTTGTGAGGTCGAGAGTAAAAACTGCCCAAGTCTCCAGTGCTCAGTTTCAGTTGCTCTTGTTCCTTATTCCTGCAAACACTGATATGATGAGCATTCGTTGGGTTTTATGTTTAATTTGACTCCTTCGCCTCCACCTCCACTCCACGGTACAATGACAATGACAATGACAAAGACAATGCCAATGAAAATGAAAATGACACATTCATCAAGACTTATCGTTAAACCACAGCTACTAGGACTTGGACCACCCTCTCTTATGTAATTCCGACCAAAGACGGTTCTTTATTTAGACTTATGCAAAATAGAAATCTTGTGGATTTGTATTTTGTATTTTTCTGGGAGACAATGCAAACAATTGCCACATATTAGTAAGCATTATGCATGGAATTGAGCACAGGACAGCACAGCACAGGGCACAGACTACAGCTGCGATGTGAACACATGGAATCGCAATGCTGATGCCATGTATTTTGTGGAGATAAAGCGAATAGGTATGTAAATTAGTGTAAGAGAGTGTGCATGTAGAGAAAATGAAATACATGTTAGGTATTTACCACGTAGGATTGCGTTGGATAGGATTGGATTGGATTGGGTAGTTGGCTATGATGACGTCGGTCTCAACAAAGTAATTTCAATTCCGACTTGTCCTACAATTACCGTTAGTAATCGTAGTAGTCCACACCTCAAGACTTAGGACTTAGGACTTGGGACTCAAGACTCCCGGCTACATTACAAGGGTCGCGGTTGCCAAGGAATGATTAAAGTAAATGGCCATTAATTTAATAGTACTACATTATCCGAGCAAGCATTGATTTCTTTCTTGATGAGTAGGGATGGATACTCTCACTATTTTCAGTACACTGGGTGTTCGAGTTTCTCTGATCGTTAATTTTTCATTGCATTGTTGAAATCATCCACACATGTCATGTCGAATCGCATGAGGCATTGTGTATTATGCAGTAGTTAAGGATGTTTGTTTAAAACCAAATACTGAATCAAGCTTTTACTCATACAGAGTAATGACAGCGGTAGCGGCCAGCGTTGGATTTTGGATTGAAACTAATTCAAGTGGAAGTTCAAGTCTCATTTGATTCAAGTGAAAAAGTCCTCTCATTACTCGTATATAATAAACACGGAGATTGGGGAAACATACATGTCGAAACATACACATTATAAATGATAAGTGACCGTTGCATAAGTAACGAGAACCAGTGTACCCACGAAGGTAAAGTATGTTGTGCAGCGGCAGATGGATTTAATAGGGAAGGCAGTTAGTGAAAATATGACGCCATAAGAAACGACAATATCTAAATACCTACGTTTGTTTTGTCTTAATGCTGTCGGTAAATACCTACAAATGTTGATTGTGTGCACTTAGCAAATCAAATATGTGAAACTGGCACTGACACTGACTGAGCTGATTTCTGCATTACATACATGTTATGTTATACATATATTATATATTATTATTATTATTGTGTAGTAGGTTCCTGTTCCTTGCCGACGTCTAACTATTAAGCTATAAATACTGGTAGTGGTACAATATACGCGTAAAACTATTCATTAGGAAGCGCCAGGTTTATCTACCATCGATAATTACTGCATTGAATAATACTCACACGTCCCCTCGTGTCGTCATTCCACTACCACTCGTAATCGTAATATATCACACCACACCACACCACCGTACCTAAAGTAAATCCTAAAGGTTTAATCCAAATAACAAAAATTATACAGATACGTTAATATGATACCGATTCGAAGCAAATGTCCCCGATAGCCACCTAGGGAGCGACGGTCTTCGCAGTCCTAGTCCTAGACATTTTCTATTTCTCTCAGTATACATACCTACCGTCGCCTCTGGTATAAGTTTTCTTCTCGTAACGCACATGTGTAAAAAATCTACACTTAAAGTCAAGGCTATCGTTAATAACTCAGTATCCAATCTACATACATACTACTACTAAACTCTAAACGCCATTTACAGCCTTGGCCCGTCTGCTCGTCTACTGCCCGGTGTTAAGTGCATATCCGTTCCTTGCACTTATTGCATTGCATTCATATCGCACTACATGGGAGATGAAATGGACTTTGTCTTTAACTCACTGTCATAATCATATTCAGCATTTTCGTTTGAATGAAACGTGAAATTAAAACACGATTCCCACGGGATGTGCCAATAGGTTTGATGCTTTTATTTTAAAATGTTCAAAGATGCTTGGAAAAAATACAAAATGCTAGAATTACCTTAATAGACCATGTGTGGCATTGGTGAAACTCCGGTGGTAATGTTCAGGATGAGTCGCCCTAGTAGAATTAATTATCGCCAAACTTGACTTAGCAGTAAGTAAGTCAAATTATTCGTACATTAGCATAATTGTACGTATTGATGTTCTTACACACTTTGGTTGTACTCATTCTATTTTCTTTGAATTAAAACATTCAGGCATTGTTAATATGAGCGCTGAAATTGTAGATAATTTAAAAACATTGAGTTGTAGTGTGTTAGTGTGTGAAGCCCCTTTACATGTATTTGCTTGCCCCATCCGTGTTTTTATTTTTACCTAACTATGTGTGGAACTGTCTATATATAAATACCTATCCGCTCATTTCAGATACTACATAGTGATTGCTATTGCTATCCTGCTTCTCATAAGTTCATTAAGTATTCATTAATTCACACTCAACGCCGTTTTAGGTGGGCAGTCAAAGTAACAGCAACAGTAGTCACTTGCATGTCTACCACACGCCACAGTCCTACACAGGGGTGAGAGAGACATAATTCAGCCCATTACTAGATTTTATTGCTGATACACACGTCGAGACAAAGACAAACTATTAAATTAACTTATCCGAACTGTTTAACAACTACACACTACATAGTGTGCTGGACATTAAATATGGGACAATAAACGACCACGTCTAGGCCTAGCACACTTTCATGTTTGTGATTGGGAACATTATAATTTTTCTAATTGTCGTGGATGGCTTTGGCTCCTTTAGTTTTACAATCTAGTGGAAATGCTACACAATAAGAAGCAGGTAAATATCTGTAAAGTAACGCAAGGCAAAGGAGAGGGTGAAGGTAGAGAAAAACGTGAAGACGGCTAGACAAAGACAAAGACAAAGACAACGCTGATTGATGACGATACCGTTGGAAAATTATTGAAGTGGTATAAATATAATTATTACAGACAATTGAATGGTACTGGCGTTGATTTCGGCTTTGGATTTGGCTTTGGATTTGAGTTCAATACTTTTATACAGGAATATTATTGAAAACTTATAAATGACCATTTGGGGGTAAACTTTACATTTTCTGCAAAACCCTTTTAGGGACCTAAACTATAGGGTGAAGAACTTCTTTTATGAAATACCAACGTTGGCACAATTACCTACACAATACGTATAATTCAGATTTGAATCTCATTCTCATCCTTCGTATTCCTCCTGATTATTTGTTAGATTCCGTCCCATTATTGAATACTGGTATATTTATTCATTGTCCAAAAAAAACACAGTGCGTGTTCTCAAAACTACCTACTCACACTTTCAACTCTGGACTAGAATTATTCCATGCCCATATGGGCCGATAAGAACTTGAGGACAAGCTGTATGTATGCATATAAATAATTTTAAAATGTTACTACCTACATATGTATTAAGCATGGTATGGTATTCTTCGGCTTTCCCATTCTTCCTAAAAATAGTATAGTAGCATAAGTAATTTATAATATGAGTGAGTATAGGAGCTAGTTTTACAGATGAACTTACGTCACACCATACCATATCATATCACCTATACCGTACCATGGAATGACAGTGGAATGAAAATACTATAACACGGGGAAAATATTATTATCTCGTAAATCAGCAAGCATTCTGTGGTTATCACACATATTTTCTTTCTTTGGGTAAAATGCAAATTTTGGTATTTCCGAGATAATAAAAAACGACTTGAACTATGCTGTGCAAGTAGTGTCGTGGAAATTTAAATTAAACTACCTACCTAATGAAAATTGTCAAAAGTCTTGTTTTCCCCTAACATTCTACTTTGTACTGCCAATACTCAAATTCATTCGGATTTAGCTCAAACCCTAGAACTATTTATCAGTTGACGTTGTCATTTGTTATGAGTGGTGAGGTGATGTTGGAAGGTTGTAGGTTCGATGTCAATATCTGTAAGCACTGCAACTGCAAGTCAAGTCGAGTCAAGTCAAGTCAAAGAGACTGATAGGCAAATAAATCGGTACAGGTGGAGATGTTGGCTTTTTGGCTTTTTAGAAATGCATAGATTTAAGTAGGTACTTTACGTACGTCCACACTCCACAGATTAGATGATGGGAGCGATAGAGTCAGAGAGTTAGAGCCGACTGTGCAGGGCTCGAGTGAATGATGTGCATAGTGTATAATGGGATGATTGGATGGTGTAGAGGAGTGTGGTGGTTGGTGGGTAGTAAGGTACTTCTTTACTTAGCTATCCTTATTCCTTTTCGTATTCGTATTCGTAATCCTAATCGCGCTCGTGAAATGTGGGGATCTCCGGTGTAATGCAGAATCTAAGGCATTTTCTCCTGTTATTAGCCTACATGTGTGCATGGCATGGCATGGCATGGCATGGTGTGCTGTGCTGTGGTAAACAAGAATAAGGAGTTGTTTTTGCCGTGTTTCTTTATCGTATGCGTTGTTCTCTCCTCTTCTGTGGATGGATGGAAGGGAAGGGAATGGAATGGGATGGATGGATAAGGATAGATATAGACGGATAGATGAGATGGATGGATTGGGTAGCCTTTGGTTTTGGTGGAGATGGAGAAGTATCATCTCCTTATCGTTTCGTTTCGTTTCGTTTTCCTTCTCCCATTTCGTTACGTTAGTTGTTGCACTGTTATGCGGACCACTTGTAGTCTTGTAGACAGTAGACATACAGTACAGTGAGGAGCAAGGATTTACTCCATGTCATCCGTTCCATTGCGAACGTCACCAAGCCATAGCATCGCCACACAATCGACTTCATAACCATTTATTTGCCCATTTTGCAATCAACAATCCACAACCTACAATTTACAATTTACTCCGGAGCCTCCGATCCAATTGACAACGGCAGCACATTGACCAAGACCAGAACTTGAATCAGAAGAACACCAGACCAAGAAGTAAGGAGGACAGAGACAAGCACACATAATTACACAAGACGGAGACGAAAACGCGAGAAAGGAATAAATTATTCTAATTCCATTTTCTCTCCAAAACCAAGTCCTTCCTTGTAAATTCGAGCGTGTGATGATGAAGTAGAGGAGGGATATACCCTCTACATATCATTGCTTCTTCGGTTACACCATATACTAGTACCCCTGTAACAAATTAAGTATCCTCACTACCCATCGTCCATCCCATTCAGAGAAATCCAAATCCAAATCCAAGTCCAAATCCAAGTCCAAGTCCAACCAGCACCACAACCATATCATAACAGCAGCTACAGCTGTATCTATCATTCCATTTGGCAGTGTATCCTTGGCTTGTCAAATTGAAGATCAGACGTTCAGTTATTATAGGATTATTTGGTTGACAAGGCAAAGTAATAGGAAAGCATCCCCTATCCTCGATGATTATCTGCTAATTAATTATTCGCCTGCTAGTGACCCGCGTTGACTTCGGTGCTTTTAATTGACCCTCACTATAACTTTTAGCACAAAGTGTGATTGTTTCTCCATCCTATTTATTTAAAGTTGATCGTCATCGTCATCGTCAGTCCATCGTATATCTGTAGTAGGAGCATTTGTGTGAAAGGAAAGAAAGGAAGAGGTCAGAGTTTTACAGGAGATTATAAACTTAATTTGAACTGATTCAACTTTCCACTCAATTCTGCTTTCATGTACGATCCCATGACAACGAAATCGAAGACAACGACAACGACCTTTGCATTTGCTGTACGGGAGTGCGACTGTCCAGTTCGTACTTAAGTAAGTACCTGGTCTGTCGATCATCCTCAATCAGCATTCCGTCCTGTTCCTGTGCTTGCTCATATCATATAGTCAAAATACCCATCTGTATTGTACCTACCTACCTATGTGAAAGATGCTGGATGGTCGTGGAGGAAGAAAGTGAACGAGTGAGTGGATTTTAGAATTGGAATCGTCGGTTGTGAAGTGTCGCCATTGCTATTGACATAACGATTGCATTGCCCATTGCGTTCCAGTCACCTTCACCCTACTGGATTCTAGCACGGAGTCTGGAAGACAACAAGACTGGAGTTGAACGTAACAAAGCTGAAGCGACAAAGAAATTCTTCCCTGACATTACGTGACATACGAACTTACATTCATATGAACCCAAATCTCCCTTGTTCTACATAACAATGGTTTTGTGCAACCGTTCATTGTTAGCAGGTCATAAGAAGTCAGTAATAACCGTTCCGATTCAACTCAACTCATCCTGTAGAGTTTGATCCCTCGGTAATTCCACGAAACAAGACAAGTATAGACAGATAGATACACTCGCTTGTTTATCCCTACATGTTTACCCTACGGAAATACTAAAAGCCCTCTTCAACCTTAGAACATTTACATACATTCATACAGGTTTTACTTCCATCCCCATAACATTACATACGTACCTATATGTATGTACAAGTGTAATCAGTGGAAGAACAGTGAGTGAATCGAAGGTTGAACGTTGAAAGAATTCTTTGCTGGATGGTTAGCGTCGGACTGAGGACGAAGACCAGCATCAACATCAACACCAAGACCAAGACCAACACCAACACCAACACCAAAGCGAAGAAGGCTACACGACGCGAAGGTAAAATAAAGCAAAATAAAATAAATGGAGAAAATGAATTTGTATATTGTATGTTTTTGTATTCTCTTAATTGCCATTTGTGACTGTACCTGTGTCTTCCCTTCTCTTATTCATTCCTACCTACACTAACTTATATTGTCTTGTCTTGGCGTTGGCTTGCTCTCGTTGAGCAAGTGCCAAGTGACAAGGCCTTGCACAGCAATGGATGCTGGGCGTCAGGCAGTCAGGTAAACTGACTGAGCCTGCCATACTATGGAACTGAGTAATAGAAAAATAGGATTTACCTATAGACCGTGCTGAAGGTGGCAAGGCCAGGATTCAATAAACGTAGTCATGCATGTTTACATGTAGATGCACACAGTACCTTCGCACACCTTAATATAATACCAATGTATGCACGTGAATATGGTTATGGTTATGGGTAGATAGGCACTTTGGTTATGGTACCCTTTGCACCCCACCTGAGAACTATTACAGAGATTTTAGGGCCTCAAAGACTTTTCTCCCATGTTCATAGCACATTTCGATACCACTATATGTTAGTACAATAAACTGTGAGTACGCATATGGGATTAGCCTCCTGTTGTTCATCTTCATGTATTACCTTATTATCCACTATAATCGGCATTAGTAATAGTACTGGTAATGGCATTGGTGTTGATTGTGATTTGTAATAAAAGTCCACACTAGTATATTAAAGTTTTCCACATCTTGCGTGCGAGTTGTGATGGACTTGGACTTTATTTTACTTTTATGGTACTTTTGATTCAGAGCTGAGAAAAGGAAAGCAAAACAAAACCAACTTGTTGAACGCGTATGAAACGAGTCAAAGTGTTAGAAGATTCATATTTGATAGTTTGATAGTTGAACATGAGAAGGAGAGTGAGCACAAGAGATTAGAGCTTGTGTGTATCAGTCTTTGTTGATACTACAGGAGCTACGTACTTTATGTATGTAGATGTATGCTGACTGCCTTTAACGGCTTTGATATTGATTTGGTTTTGGTTTGAATTTCCAATGAAATGGTGTTCGTTGTTCTTGTTCTTGCTCTTGTTCTTGTTCTTGGTGGTGATCGGGAGTTATGGTCTTTGAAATAAAAATGACGATACGGTACACATACAAACAGATACAGATTGTATCCGGCCAAAGTTTTCGTCCCATAATAAGAGTCACAGTCATAGCCCAAGTTGCTGCTTCCTCGATGTATGTATCTGTGAATGTGGGAATTTGAGCATAGAATTTGAGATTTTACTGGTATTTAGTACTTGGTACATATTTATTTTATTTATTGACTGACAATATTCCATGTATTAGTGACGAGTCGACTTGCTTGTCGTTTCTTTATGCCTCCTCCATAGTTGCGACTGGATTGTGTGAGAAGGTTCTCGTCTGATTACGTGTATATTATCAAATGCTGTTTCTCTGTTGCTTTTTCCTCTGGACAGATATATGGTTTGACACAGACAAGTCAGGCCAGGCCAGGCCAAAGTATACGAACATCTTCTCCCTTTGAGTTGTCTTCATGTCTTTGCATCGTTCTGTCTTCTGTGATTCGTGTTAAACATTTATTGCATGGGATGGATCTGTTCAAGATATGCTTCCCACTTACGCTCTGGTTCTGGTTCTGGATCTGGGACTTGGTTCCTCATGTATCTCTTGTATCTCTTGCTATTTTCTATTGTGTTCGGGGATGTTCAAGAAGCAACAGAGTACCTATAGCTACATCTATGCATATTATCCTCCTATTCCAACTCCATTTAGAGTTGTCTCATGTCCAGCAACAGTCCACCTAACACTTGGACCTGGACATGGATCAGGGAAATTTTCTGTTGTGTCTTGAGTCTCTTGAGTCGTGGTATGTATAATTATGTATAAGGTATGATGAGGGATGGTGATGGTATGGGTGGTTGAGGTAAAATCAAATATCGAAATATACGTAGTACGTAGTAGGATGGGTTCCTTCATACATACATACATACCTACATAAGTACAGAAACAGTGTATTGTAATACAACTACCTAGTTGAGGAGATACTGTATTTGAGTTACGATGGGATTGGGATTGGGGTGAACGAAGGCGCCGATAGGTTTACTGTTTTGTTTTGGTTTCGTTTCCTTATCTGCTCACATTTTACTTCTCGTCTTTCTTGTCATTCCATTTTAAATTTCGATTCAACTCATGGAGACTCATGTGTGGTTTATCCTCCTCAATCGCCATTCCTACTTCTTAGCTACCAGTACTCACACAACAATTATTTTTAGTACCTAATCATACGTTTGTCCTTCCTTGGATTCACTGGTCGTTTCCTTTTCATTAGTGTGCTCGTCGTGGTTCATTTGCATCCGAGGCTCTTGAGAAGGCACATGGACACTCGGTCCTCCAGTTAGCTCCGTTCCACTCATTCATTTCATCTAGTGTGCAGTGTGGCTCTTGGGACATGACTAAGTACAGTGATAGAATCTTGGACTGAATTGTCATTGTGATATATTGACGTATAAGTGTGCGTCCGTACTAGCTACGACTCGTCGGGATCTTTAGTTCGATTTCCAATTCAATTCTGAAGGGACTTTTACGTAGAATTAACCAATTTGAAACAAAGCGTGCAAAAACAGATCGAGGTGTGTGATACTAATAGTGATAAGAGAAAGGATTCAGTCCAGAGCTTCGTGTTTCACATCTCCCCTACCATTTCCTCGCGTTCTTGGCGAATCCCCTTGGAAGCTTTGCAAAACAAGATTAGAACAGGTGGGTAAGCTCTCTTGGTTTCTTTCAGCACGTGTTTAAAAAGCTATCACTAACGAGAATAGTAAGTGACTTTTTGCATTACAGCTGATAGTGTAGTGGGTTTTACCTAATTACAATTACTTAATTGATTTGACGAAAACGTGATTTACAATACATACGTAAGGATACAGAGATTCGAATCATTATAACTATTTAAAAGGTTTAGCTTACTGTTTTGAATTTCGTTACAATAACAATCGTATCTAATTATTAGTATCTGTAATTATTCAATAGACCTTCGTTTCAATTCCACAGCACGGGTAATTTCCTAATTGATTTTGTAATAATTGCAACCACGATTGGTGCTGTCATGTTCCCTATTTAAGTCAGAATTGTTTTGATGTTTTTCCAGGAAGCACCATACATGGAGGACAAGGCGTTGAACAAGTAAGTGATTTCTACACAGGATAAGTAATCTAGCAAAACTGTTGGGGAGGATAATTTTCCTTGGATGAAAGACGCACTAGTGAATAGCTATTGGGAGAGAAGTGACTGAGTGGAAGCTGACTTGGTTACTCGTAAAGCGTTGACAAGGGAAGAGGAAGGAAGGAAGGAAGAGAGAAAGAGAAAGAGAGACAAACAGACGCAGAGGCAGGACAAAATAATAGAAAAATAGAATATAAGAATCCAAGAATAATAAAGAATTGAGCAAATACAGCAAATGCAGATAATAATAAAATGCATTGTGGAAAAATAGCCTGAGACATATCATGTGTAATAAATCCTAAGTCCTTGACAGTGCACGATGAACTACGGTCAGTGATGATAGTGCTGAAGTTAATAATGAAGATGAAGTGACGTGAAGTAAATGTGATGTGCTCTAAAGAAAGAAGAATTTTCTTGGACATGGTAATAGATTGAAGACTTTTGTGTCGTCTCATACATCCGAGGAAAATGTTTTATAATCGAGCGTGAATTACTCGGGAGTGTGTTTACAAGTGCGTGAATTCTAGTGATTCTGACGGCGGTCGGTCCTTTCTAAACCCACGTTGGTAGGTACCTATCCGTTTCTATGTCTCAAGTAGCTATCTACATTCTACATATATATATATATATATATATTCTAGGCTATACTTACACCAAGCATTTATCCTATAAGAGCGAAGTAAGCAGCCCAGAGAGAGAGAGAGAGAGAGAGAGAGAGAGAGAGAGAGAGAGGAGCAGTAAGTACCTACCTACTGAATAGGAGACTGTTACTGTTGAGTAATATCGAGAGATCTACAAGCATTCCTACGGCATGAGTGAGAGGAACCCCAGATAATAGAAGCTTTACATACCTACACACCATTCCTACGCTCATCTCGTGTGGATGTTGATGGAAAGAAATTCACACGTAAAAACACATACGACGTAGCCACACATGATTCATTCATTTTGCCTGCATGAAGCCAACTTAAATGGCTACTTGCTTACTCTCATCGCTCTCATGTGTGTTTAACTAACTCACTAAAGACACTCTGCATGGTTTTGATGGTGATTGTGAGAAAGCTCGGTAACAAATAACGAAACATTCCCCTGCTCAACATCAATAATAGCAGCACAATACCCACAGCCGCAAACACCATCCCATCCCCATCCAATCACATTCTGATATTACATATTTTCCTAATCGTTCAGAGTCCAGCTTTAAGCTTGCTTTGAGAAAAAGTCTGTCATCTTCTACGTGGACTTCTTACGCTCTTACCTCACTTACCTGTGCTAGTAATGTTAGTAGTATGTTACGTATGCTATCCGTTCCTTGTCTGTGTTCTACAGGCGGTAAATGGTCAAGGAAGACTTGGAGTACGTAAACCATACCGTCAGACTGAGTCGGATTGACAAAGCTCACATTACAGGTGCTATTCTTATCCCAGCTTCTCTCCTCAATCGTCCGCTGATGACAACCTTCTTGACAGGTATTGTAAAGTCAGCACATGTGTCACGCACATTGTTTGCTTTTTATGATTTTTTATCTCCCAAAGTCTACCCAGTCTCACTATACATAGGTATGTATATGTAGAGTGTGCAGGGCTCTGTCCTGGCTTTAGCTTAAACTTTGGATTTGGATTTGGATTTGAATTTGGATTGGACACCGACTTTACTGTCGACTACGGTGTCTACCGCGAGACAAAAAACATTGAGAATGTTAATGCGCTCAAAATTTGGGATGGTTTTTTGTGTACCACTTATATGTGATGATATCAATCCTTGCGATTAGCAACTTACGTGTGGAATATTGTCATTGCTTCTGCGTATGTATACTCTTGCTGGTGCTATGGTAGTGCACTGCATTCTATTGTAATCCTAGCGTTAACTCATCTTATTTGATATATTACTATACGCAATATATGTACAGTGAAGGTGGGATCCGGTTGTTAATTCTTTGCAATCTAAGCTGAATTTCGACTTGGATTTGGATTTGAATGTATGGGTATTTTGTTGAATAGAAGTAGCGGGAATAATACTAATAGGTATGAAAATATTTAAATCGAAAAGCCGGTAGCAATTATGACTGCCTAGGTTTAAAAATTGGAAAAGGAAGTTTGAATTTTGAATTTCGTCTGGTTGAGAGGAGCAAAGTGGCGAGCAGCGATTAGGATGTGTAATTTTATACGTAGGTACATATATGTATGTAGATACATTGGTATAGTTCCTACATATACGTTACATACTTCCCTCTTCGTCCAAGTCAAGATTGTTACAGTTATTTATTTGGGAATGATAATAAGCAGTAGCAATTTTCGTTCACATGAGGAAGCAAGTGTGCAAGTCAAGTGAGGTTTGTTCAACAAAATTGTGAGATGCGTTGAAAATTTCAATTTTAAACCGGGTGACAATCTCGTTTTTCTCTTGTAACAAGTGTAATGAGGGACTTCCGAGAGTCGTTTTTCTTTTGTAATGAGTTGAGAGCAGTCTGATTTGGTTGCACATTCACATTCACATTCTTTTACGGTGACATTCAATGGAGCAACAGAAACAGAAACAGCAGCAGCAACCTCAAATCTACAGATATGAAACGTACGACAAAGCTAGCGACAGCGACAACGGCAACGACAATATGTAATGGCAACGACCAAACATTTTCCACATTTCTCCATAAGTCAAGCTTTTAAGTAAATGCACGCAGTTGTGCTTTGACATTTGGTTCAAACGGATTTTGATTGAGTTCCTAGTCATTACCTTCCCGATCGCGCGAACCAAACACGAGCATCAATTCCACACTTTTAGGCTAGCGTCCAAAACTCAAACTTTAGTTTCATCCAATGTAACTTATAGGTGCATTATTACTGCATTGCTCTAGTCGATTTTATCCTATAGATAAAACACATAGTACCTAAACTTGCAATTCAAACTTGATACCGAAACCATGTGCTTTTTGTACACACCAATGCAATAGTGAGAGAAAAAAATAGGAAAGAAATGACAAAGCTTTGAAGATATGCAAAACTGAAATAATGAAACAGGCGGATGGAATTTTTATGGATTTGAATTGTACAAGTTGCCAGTGGACTTTAGTATACTCTACTCACACATCCTATAACATCGTTGGATGACGCTATAGTCTATAACGTCATCTCGTTATATCGTCCGAAAACATGCTCCCCGTGAGGTATCGTTATAACGAGATTTGCTATACTAGCAGATCAAAAGTATCCGAATCAGAATCCGAATTCGAATGAAAAGTATTCGCATGGAATTGCTAATATGTAGGTACATAGTTGTACAGAATTGTTGTACTAAAGGAGGTAAACAAAAGATGGGAAACATATTTGGATAGGTATATTATATTTATAGCACTATAGTTATAGTTGAAATTGGAGGAGAAATGAAAATTCAAAATCCATCTTAATGAAGACATTGGAAAATAAATGGTGAGAAAGCGAGGAACTAAGAAATGCCAAATAATATTACGTAATGTAATGTAATATGCAAGTGTAAGTTTTTGTTCAGCTCATTTCCCTGGTGCACCGTACTCACGTTAAATTCAACAAAGTGTATGCCAAGATTACGAGTGCGAAGTACATGGAAGAAAAGTAACTAAAAACTAAAAGCTAGGAAGCCAAGAGCCAACAACTACCTACAAATAGTGTATGGACAGGCATCCGTTCCCGTTGCTCTTGCGAGTCAAGTCAGTCTTCTCACCCATGCCTTAATCCCACTCCACTCTCTCGCAGTGCTTACTTCCCATCACCACACTCGCCTGCTTTTCTTTTGTCTTTCCCTTCGCCACTAACAACGGTATGCTAGGCCAGGGCCAGGGCTAGGCCAGGAGACACAATACGTGAATATCAGTACGAGTAGGAATACACTAGGAAGACTTACGTTAGTTGTGCTACTTGTGTACATACATACTTGTCGTTATATCTGTAGCTGTAGGAGGGAAACATGCATACCTTGGTAAATTCATAGGAGGAATAATATGAGTATAGGATGAATGCACGATCTGTGTACTGGTCCTGGTCCTGGTCCTGTCTTGTAAGCATTTGTTTCGACCTGACTGCTCAATACTGAAGTGACTACTGACTACTGACTACTGACTACTGACTACTGACTACTGACTGCCATCGCTATGTACCCATGACGTTGTGTTGTCTGTACTCGCAAGTGCGCTATTGCCAATTGTCGTTTGTACAGTATGAAAAGTTGATGCTCACGTCAGTTGGCTATCAGAAGCATAGTTAACTAATGGAAACTTTGAAAACCATGAAAGATTGAGCATACGACGGAAATTACAACCGTTGGACAAACCAAGGAAACATTGTAGATTCATGTATCTGTAATACGTACATGGAGACCTTCATTATGAAACAACAAGGAGAGAGTTCAAGAAAACTCTACAAGCTGAGCTAATTCAACCAACGCTTCTCACTCCATACCACGTTCACGTTCACATGCATACGGAGTTGGACGTGGACGTAATCAGTACAGGAGAACCCAAGCTAAGCCAAGCCAAACCAAGCCAAACCAAGCCAAGCCAAGCCAAGCCAAGCTAAAAGGTATGATAGTGTTGGTGTCGAACATTACTACCAACGTAACAGCACAACTACATAATAGACTATAGGAACTAGCGAGTAAGTAAGCGAACATTCCCAAGTTTCTTCGTCTTCACCTCCTCCTTTCCTTCCTTGTACTCGTTAATCGTGTAACCCCAGACAAAATAAAATAAAACCTAAGGAAGATGTAGGAAAATTTTAGAGGGAACGATTAGTCAAAATTTCATGAAACGGCATCAGAGAGAAGTCGAGAGAAAGAGTGAGGGAGAGAGAAGGCAGCTAGCACTAATGTGCCAGTGCCAAGCGAATATAGCACCAGGGAAGAGAAGGCAGAGCGAAGCATTTTAGACATGCACCTACTACAGATACACACGGAGTGCTACACTCTAGCAATTCTTATTGAATATTCGATACTCTCCTCACTTCACATTCCCACACATCACATCCACGTTGCGATGAGATGAGATGCAATATGCAACACAATACAGTACAGCACAAGCGACTAGTGTAGGTTCAACGAGGTCCAAGCTACCAATAAGGAGGTACATACGAGTTACCAGAAATAACCAGGGCCAACTTGGTCACAAATATGTAGTCTTCGTAGACTTTTAGTAGTCTTTGCCGCTCTCGTCTCCTCAAATGTTTCCACCCACCAATTCAACTAGATTATAGACACAGACACTCACTTGAGCCTTTCCTTTCCATGTACTTTCTTTTATTGTCCGCCTTCAATTTAAAACTTAAGATTACCCGCCTAGTCTTCACTGCAATTTCATTCCAGTCTAATTATTTCTATCGGTCATAAGCTAGTGAAAGATAAAAAATGAAATCGAGTTGCATTAAATATTTCTCACTTCATCATTCTACCAAACCAAGCATTGTATGAGTCACAATCACAAAACAATCCAATCCAGTACAATACAAAGTAAGGCAAGACCATACAACATGGCTTTGCATGCTCACATTGCCCACCTCCCGCCTCGCTCCTTCACCATGTCTAATTCCAATCTAAAAGAGAATAGAATAACCTACCAATACTAGCAGTAAGGAAATGAAGCCATGTAACTTAGGACTTGGGATTGGGATTCGGATTGGGATTTTATATGCTCATGTTTTCTCTCACAGAATTCATGTTAAGAATTAAGAATTAAGAACTGGAATGCGGGCCAAATCCAGATGGCTGGTTCATCAGTTCGAAGGAACATCCTTGTATTAAAATACACCTGTGCAGGTATTTCGTGTCCAGTTGTGCATGTAGTCTGTAGTATTGCAGAAATTGGCGTCGGATAGATGTTGCAGAAAGGAAGGAGGGAATGGATATGTGGGAGATAAGATAGGAGAGAGAAAAGGATAGTGAGAGAGAGAGAGAGAGGGCAGAGAATGGAGGTAGGAAAGTAATAAATAGTAGGCGCTGGCTTAAGAGTAGCTGGATGTTGAGATGTGGAGGTTAAAGATGCCAACACTTACCAGCTAGTTATCCAATCCACTGATACGCCTAGGTTTGTGGGGCACGGGTAAATTGGTAAATAGATAGTGGGATGGTTAGTTAGCAAGTCCCTGCGAAGGGAAGTATGCAGGAGTGTTGGGAAGAGGAATTAAGAAAGAGAGAGAGAGAGAGAGAGAGAGAAACGGAAGAAGCGGAAAGAAAGCAGTAGTAAGTAGAAGGGAAGGATATGATGGGTCGGGGTTTAGGACAGCAGGTAGATCTGGGATCTCCCATTCCATGATTCCATTCCATCTCCATGCCACTGTGATGCATATTATAGTAAGGTAATAGGAGAGCATGGAGAGTAAGTGGAAGCGTTCGAGATACACAGAGTACAGGGATAATAGTGGAGCTTTTACTTATGTATAAATTAATGCTCGTTCACATGTCCGTGTAGACACAGGGAAGAGAATTAAATATGAATAGGAATGACGACCTCGTCTCCACGCCTTTGTTTCACCATTCAACATTATTTGCTCTTGTTCACTTGTGTTATTTCAAGACATACTCTCATCGTCAGCCACCAAGAGTAAGAGCAAGAGTAAGACGAAGTGGAAGTGGAAGAATTTAAGGAAGGAAAGGAGATAAGGGAGCAAAGTGTGTAACAGCCAGCCAAAGTCAGAGAGATATGAGTAGGTAGTTGAAATGGGCTGAAATGAAGGGGAATATCTGTGCATAAACAGAGTATGGAAATATTGCAGAATTACAGAATTACGGAATTACTAGCCAGCAGTGAGCAGTAAGTGTGAGGAGTTTCTATGGAAAGGACAAGGGAAGGGAAGATGATGCGATGCGATGCGATGCGATGCGACGCGATGCAATGCAATGTAATGCAAGGGAAGGGAAGACAAGAAGCAGACCAGATCTATGTGTTCTCTCGTGTCCGTCGACTGTTTTACCAGCGGTAGGATGTACAAAGTACAAGTACCACGTAGGAGAGCAAGGCAGGGAAAAGGAGAATGAATGGAGAAGCACTCAAAATTACACGTACACATTTTGCTAAACATGAGGACGCGGAGCAGTTGAGGATCTCAAGAAAGATGCAGATCTGTGTGTCTATGTATGTATGTGTAGCTGTGGCTGTATTTGTATTTCGTAGCTGTAGCTGGAATACTAGTGTGTTGGCTATGTACATACATGTATGTAGGTAGGTCTCCACAGGCAAGCACCTACCCACACAGCAGACAGTCACACGGCCACACAGCACAGCAAGAGCAAGGCAGAGAGAGAGAGAGAGAGAGAGAGAGAGTAAAGGAGAGCACAACAGAGCACCGAAGAGACGAGCACGCAGCACAATTCACAATTCACATCTCAAACTGAAATGCAAATGAAGAAATGAAAATACAGATATATGAATCCATGTAGGAAAGTTAAAGACAAAGAGAGAAAAGTAAAGGACGTAAACTTGAGCAGAATTCCCCCGAACATTTTACATGCGATGCTCTTCTCTCCTTCTCTACTCTGCCGTACTATTTTATCTCATGTACAGATACGTTGGCAATTATTTACCTAAAATCTGCATAAGAACTAACGACCGGCCGTGCCAAACATATCTAGAGTCTGTCAGACACTACTACTGGGTTTCAAAAGGAGACAGAAAGAACTGCTCTGGCTCTGGCCCTGGTACTCATTCTGATTCTGGTGCTTCTTTCTACGTATACCTATACATAGAACTGGCAGGGAAGACGAAACACGTTCTCACACATCCTCATCCTCATCCTCATCCTCAGTTCCACACAGTCACACCGTCCACACTTGCACCAGGCACAAGGCATTGACATCGGCATTGCATTGGCACATTGTTGTTGTTGGGCGTTACTTTGGTTTACACGTCCTGTGTGTGACTTAACCTTAGACCCCGACAATCATCGAGCTCCCCAGTGTAGTTATTATGTTCTGGCTGGAGTCGTTAGCTGTCTTGTTTGTTTCGCTGATATGCATAGAATAGGTGCTACTTGCCTTTCCTCTCTCTCTCTCTCTCTCTCTCCTTCTCCTTCTCTTCTCATGAGCTTGACGTTCCAAGCATCCCGAGGTCCTAAAGTATTAAGTCCTCCTGGTCCCAAGGTACACGATGAACGATGTACAGAGTCTCTCCGTTCTCAGTGTGTACTCTGCCTATTCGTGCAACTGGAATAGGTAGGTAGGTAGGTTGGTAGGTAGGTAGGCGGGAAGGTACGTAGATGTAGATATATGTGTAGCTAGATGGACTGCTAGATAGACTGATAGGTAGGACTAGAGACATTTCCCACTTTTCCAGTCTTTCCCTGCATTTTCTAGGTTATGCCGTGTTATTTACCATCCACATCCATATCAACATCCACATCCACCGATATGTATTACCTACCTACGCACACGTTGCTCGTTGGTATGGCATGGCATGGTAGTGGTGGTAGTGGCAGTGGCAGTGGCAGTGGCAGTGGCAGTCAGTCGACTTGTTCTTCTTCGTCTTACAAATATTCGCTTGGTCTTCCGTGTGGGTTGTGTGCTCTTCCCTTCCATTCTCTTCTCGGTCTAACTAGTAATTCCTCCAAGTTGAGTAGAGCACAACACGTACTGGGAACTACACACGTAGGTATACATAGTGTGTACACACGTACATGAGGCAGCACACACATCTACATACTGCATCATACATATGCAAGTGAGTTTTCCTTGGAGAGAGAGAGAGACTCTGAGTTTTGCTTTTCTCCGAGATGAAAAGTGAGAGTTGGGTTTTGTTGGGCGAGAGGCTGAAGTAAAGGAAATGGAAATGAGAAACGTTGCGTTGTGTGTGCAAGAAATTAATGCAAAAGTAATTCGGGGAGTCGTGTGTTCACGTGTACATGCTTCTCACTCTCAACCTATCCATATGCATGTGGACCAGACCAGACCAGACCAGGTCTCTCTCTCTCTCTCTCTCCTCCATCACTTCCATATCTCCCTACCAATACCAACATCACCAACATACCCACATTACCCACCAACTACATAGACTCACATGATGCAGCATATGCATAGCACATTATACAGCTATAGACAAGCATTGTTGTAGTAACACTGGATTGGTTGGATCATGGTCATAGATCGTTGCATGTCAGTATAGGTATGTATGTACTTTGCGCCATTGTATTGCATTACATTGCATTGGTTTGGTTTGGTTTGGTGGTCTAAGGGAAGGGAAGGACTAAGTCAGAGAAGCAGGTATTATTAGTACTCGCAATTCTTCCATGTGGATGCTAATAGTCGGAGGTAATATGTGTGCAATGCGTATGCAAATATTCACAGTCCACAACCCAACATCTCCTCATGATGAGCTCAAAAATATACGCACATTTTCATTTTACATGCGAATGTAATCAGAGCGGTTTCAACGAAAACTTCCTATTATTGTACTCGTGCTCTTATTTTTCCTTTGTCTAACGATAACGATAAAGTGGATGGACGGGGACGGATGTTTTTTCTACTCCTCCAACTTCCCTCTGCGTCCTCTATAGGAAGCTTCTCGATCATCCAGTAGTACCAGTAGTGTAAAAGGTAAAGGAGAGAAGGGAAAAAATCTTCGTGGTTATACATACCCAAGTACCTACATAGGTGGGTAGGTACTTTGATATCCATTTAGTGTCTACCTTTAGCTACATCTCAACTGCCAACGCCAACACTTTCTTTAAATGCTGGGCCTAGTTTTAGTTATTATTGGTTTGTCTGTTTACGTAGGGCCAGTTAGGATTTGGGTGAGGGAGTAGAATGCAGAAAGTGAATTGTGTATACCTACGACACTGTAGATATGTGGTAATATGTGTGTCAGGAGAAGGATGCGGCTGACGTTGGATTTAGCATATTAATTTCGAATTCGTTGGACTTTGGGGACTGGATGTTTTCTTGTGTCGAAATACACGTAAGAACGTCGCTTGCACTTTGGCTTGACTCTGGCTATGGTCTGGCTTTAGCTTTTCTACGAGGATGGTCTGTGGAAGCTGTATGCAAATTGGAGTCTGTACTCTGGATGAGATAAGATTATGGATTCAGATAGTTTCCACAAGTGTATAGGTATGTCTTCGTCGTCTTTTCTTCATCGTCATCGTCATCGTCATCGTTGTGGCTGTACAGTATCAGTTGAAGTTGTATGATTCTATGAGCTCTATGGAACTACAGGGAGTTGGAGTTGAACTACTTTAAATGTGTGCATAGCAGTGTGTGTATGTGTGTGTGTGTGTGTGTGTAGTCATTTGAATTTCTTTACATTTCCTCTTCCTTTCAATCTCTTCTCACTTTGACTGCTTCTTTATTTACATACGAGGATGCCTCTGCCTTCCTTTTGTAAGATCGCTGACTTTGTTTTATATCTCTACCTACACACATTACACATCATATGTCTGCATAAATACAAATATAGACCTTATACTAACAACCTTACAACAATAGAATATACAGTATAGTATAGTCACATCTGTACATGGAGCTACATATGGACATAGGTATATGCAAGTAAAACGTGGAATCTTAACCAAAGGCATGAAAAGTCTATAAAAGTTTATTTAAGCAAGGAGACCAAACCAAGACCAAGACCAAGACCAAGACCAAGACCAACGCCATGACCGAGTCGTGTCTTGTCTTGTCTTGTCTTGTCTTGATGAAGGAGCAAGAGAGGAAGGAAAAAAGTAGGGCAACTTTATGTAATTTTTCCCGTTTGAACTTTCCAGAATTGAACGGGATCAAAATCATTTCTAAAATCGGATTTAAATTAGAACGAGACAAATTGGTATCATATCATACCATATCATCGTATTGCATAGTAATGTATATCATATAATATCGTATCATATTGTATGTACTTCCTTCCCCATTTCTGTCTTCCAACGAACCACTTGAGTGCAAGTGAGTAAGTCAAGTCAAGTCAAGTCAAGTCAGTGCTCAGACTCAGGCCTCCTTGAAATAATTATTGTGAAATTTTATTTTTTTTCATAAAAATTGATGATGATTAAGGAGTAGTGTGAGCTAATGCAATAGAACAGTGAAGAGAGAGAGCAAAGGGGAAAAAGTGAAGAACAATTTAGCAACTCTGGGGAAAATCATTCTTAAAGTTGGAGTGTAGATCTTCTATATTATTATAGTCTAAAAACTGCTATGCATTTTTAACTTTGTTTCAACCTCGTAACATTTTTCTTGTCAGCTACTAATACCTATAAGTACATAGGAGTACATGCAAGCATGGCGTACGGGTACATATACGAGACATGAATGAACATGATTGGGTGTTGTATCTCTTTCTGCTTCGAGAGTTGGTAGACACGGTGTAACTTATTGTGCTGCGTGTAGCTCATTTCCAAGATATGAGGAAAGGTTAAAAAGTGATTTGAAATTGAGCAAAATAAAATAAAATAAACGAAATCCTTTATCCTCACACCATTGCTTGGGATTGCATCGAATTTGATTGCAGTGGATTGGATTGGATTGGATTGGATTGCACTGTTAGCACCAAAAGTAATGCCACTTCTTGTACCTACCTACTTGTGTTGCAAAGTGCCAATGTCCCCTGTGATCAAGTGGAAATCTTCGCGTAATTATTAAGGGAGGGTGAATTGTCTGCCAGTGGAGCGATAAGGCAAATACCAACTAGGTATGTAATAAGTGCTGTGTTGTCTTAGGACTGAAGCAAATGCTGAATGATGAAGATGCCTATGACTTATAGCAAGTTTTCCGCTCAAAGAGCCATTTTCCATAGGACATTTCATTGAATCGGTTTCGTTGCGTTGATTCGTAAAATATTGGGATTTACATTGTCCCTCGCTACACTAGTACTGTATTCGATTCCGTATTCTAATAATTATAAGTACCTACGTAGGAATTTAAGCACAGATTAAAGTGTCCCTCAAGTATGATCTGATTTTCTTCGTGTGAAGAGGGGTTAAGTTAACAGTAAGTCCAGTGGATTTCTTTGGGACTTAATCCCGTTTGTGGAAATAGATTTAACTATTGGACGAGACGACGCGACGAAAGCATTGTATGGGGCACACTGCGACTTTTGTTTTTTTTTTACTCAAGGTTGGTGAGACTGTCAACAAGAGTAGGTAATTACCTATGTATGAAATAAGCGCAAAGGTTATTAGCAACTAATTATTAAAAATAGTAAAGAGTTGGAGAAAGAGGCAAGGGCACATGAGACTATTGCATGCTCCTTGTGCTAGCCTATTGCGATGTTTGTGACTCTCCGTGTTCGCATTTGAGTTGGTGGTCGACAGTCCGTGGGAGAAGCATGGATGGGATGGGAAGGGGAAATAGAAACGTTACTGTTGTGTAAAAAACGGAATGAATGGAATTTTATTATTCATCAAGAAGTCTCCTCTTGAATCTCTAGCCTTGCTCACGGAGATGCTATTAGCTGAGAAAGTCTGATTGCGAGTAGCTGATGCACACGTCACTTATAGAGTTCGATAATGAATGCTTTAGCGTGTACATCACGCCCGCCCGCACACAGTCGAGTCAACTTGAGTTCTCAACATATACCTACGTACATACATGGTATTGCGATGAAATCCAATCCAACTGAAAAGCCGAAGCAAAGACGAAGGGAATGGGAAGGCATTTGAAGGAAACAAGGGAAGGGAAGCAAGGAAGGAAGGAAGGCAACCAATCCTTCGTAGGTACGTCCCGACTACCGACTTGTGTAGGTAGGTAGGTACTCCACAAACTTAGGTCCATGACACAAGGATAACCGTGCGGCGCACACATACTAATTGTATGTCATCCATCTCCTCATGTACTCACAGCATTGTTTTTCCTTCACCAGCACCAGGATTTTCTCTCCTCAGCTAACAAGTAAAGCCCAAGCAAAAGCAGAGGCAAAGACAAGAGCAGAGACAGAAGGCAAGTGCAAAAGGAAAGGAAAGCAAAGCACTGGCAACTACTGGCAAGTGGTAGGCAATACATACGAAATGAAACCAAACCAATCCGGAGCCTATTACCTTATAAGCTTATATACCGGAATATTCAAATACCCGTCCGCATAGACATGACATGCATGGAGGAGAAGAGAGAGAGAGAGAAAGAGAGAGAGAGAAAGAGAGACAGAGAGAAGGAGACGAGACGGAATAGGAGAAGTTTGAGAAATTTGCGAGTAGCTTTAAGTTAATGTGTATACCTTCCAGCCTTCCAGACCCACCTTATCGTGCATAAAGCATTTTCCACATGCATATGTTTTGATCAGAGTGTCTGTCTATAGCAGTGATACATGTAGATATATGCGGTTCCACTATACTTGCCAGTCTTTCTTCTTCCTTCGCTAGTCATCCGTACAGTGAGTAGACGACAGACGAGAAGATTCCTGGCTGTAGGTGTACGTCCTAAGTGCATACATCTTCATCAATCCGAAAACGAATAAATGCTCGACACTTGCACACTTATGCCTACATGTGGCAGTGGCATTGCTAGGCATAGAAATCCAGTCCTCATTCATACACCAGGATCCACGATCCGAGATATGCTAACTCAAGCCATGCCATGCCATGCCATGCCATGCCAAGCCGAGCCAAGCCAAGCCATGCCAATGCATAGGTTCAAATAGACACTTGTGTTCTACACATCGATGGGAATTTATGTATGGAAGATATCTGGGAATAATTCCCTCGTAATAAGTATAATATAATGTGTGGGTATGTGTGTGTGTGTGGAGTTGTAGTGGTTGGTTGGCTGACTGTCTGTCTGTCTGGCTGTCTTTGTGTGTGATAGCGAGTGTTAGTGTGAGTGTGAGTGTCTATGTCTGTCTATATGGGTTAAGTTTGAGTTGTTGGCGTTTGGATGGGATGGGGATCGGGATGCATGTAGGGTAAGTAGAAGAAGGGAATAGAGTAAGGGTTGCTTTCCCTCTGCTTTGCTTTGCTTTGCTTGGCATTGCTTTGCTAGGCAAAGGAGTGCGAGGGAGCCGGAGTTTTAGTCGGAGGAATAAATGAGGGAAGCGTATCAGTGTAGTTGTGTATAAAGATTGGGCCAGTCTTGAAGCATGATGATGACTATAGTATATCTGGTGCGGATTAAGTGCATTCCCTGTGAAAATTCTCCTAGATGTATGGTAATTATTTGCCAGCTCTCGAGAACTCCATCCATTCCTTCTGCGTCTCACGGTTCACTTCCCAACCAACTCCCGGCTTCTCTCTTTCTCTCTCCTTCTCTCTCTCTCTCTCTCTCTCTCTCCCGTTCCCGTTCCTTCTCTTCACCATTCCGCTATTCCTCTCACTACCTTACACTATCACACACAATCACATGCATACTTGCTATACTGACAATCACAAGCTGAGAGCACAGTACTCTGAAGACTCCTTACTATTTCTAAGACGTCCTTCTCCTCGCCCTCCCTCCCTCCCTCCCTCCCTTCTGTCATACACTGACTGCTTTCTACTGTCTCTATCTCCACGGCTTGTGTAACTACTTACCTACCCATCTACCGATCCACATTCTAAATGCTCACATTGCATTGCTACTCTATTGCTCAGCTGGCAAATATACAGATATCTGTTTCTCCCGTGTCATTTGCAATAGGAGTGAGAAAACGCATACTGATCCTCATATCTGTACGGGCTAGAAACATTGATGCATAGTTTTAATTTAATCACATGTAAAATACCTACTACATATCGACACTGACAAGGCTCAGTATCTGTCCCTTGCATTCCCCTCCTAATAGAGTTTCCTTTGGAAGTACCTACATACACATACCTACTACGTAGTGTTCCGGCATGTTCTCTAGTCTCATGATGTTAGTCTATGCTCGGCCTGACTGAGTGGAGAACAAGAGCAATAGTTATGGCACATGGAAAATTAAGACAGTTTACAGTGGCTGCCAATTCATACATTGTTTCTACGACTGCCACTTGGTCCCATGGACGTAGGTAGGTATAGGTAGGTAGGTATGTTGTGTAGGTGCGTGAGTGAGTCTGTGATAGAGTGAGTAGGAAGTAGGAAGGGAAGGGAAGGGAAGGGAAGACAGAGAGCGAGGGTATACAAGTGAAAAGAACAACGTCTTAAATACTCGACTAGTTGAGTCTTGAGGTAAATCCAAATGGCACGGTGTAGGTCTGTGCTGTAGTTGGCTGTGGTAGGAGAGGTAGAGTGCCTCTTTGGGTGTCTTTTCACGTAGTCCTATCCTACTAGTGTCCTACATAGGACACATAGGCAGATTTCCACACATAGACGTTCGAAGGATTTTTCCACTTGGCTTTTACAATTCATTCCATTCCATCGTGGGATGGTAGGACGGAAAGGAAAGATACGTTTCTTGTTGTCAGATAACTGTACAAATTGCTATGTTAGTTGTGTTTATAAGGTTGAGTCTATGATTTCATTCGTATCTTCCTCCTCCTTCCTCGATTCCGCTCCGCTATTTATCCTTTTGCATTTCCTTATTGGCATTGCATTGGTTTGGTTTGATTTCGTTTCGTTTTCCTTTCGCATTTCCCTATGTATGCTGATATGCTGTGCTGTCCTGTGCTGTGTTGTGTTGTACTTGTACTTGTACTCCGTATCAGAACTTAAGTAGAAGATAAGCAAATAAGCACTAGGAGTGCAAGTGGAAGGAGCAGTAGGTTGATGGAAGTGAGCAGTTAACAGCAGTAAGTAGTCACAGTCAGTCACTTGTGTCGGGTATCTATACTGTAGGGGAAACTTTTCTGCATGTCCCGTGACTAGTGAACGAGGACTAGGGGTTGCTTCCTTGCATCATGAGCGATAGCCGAGAGACGAGACTAAAGAGAGAACTTGTCTCTTCCACTGTCCCTACACCTCCCGTGTCTAAATCCATAGTGAGGCAATATTTTCCACGATTTCTCCTCCGCATATCCGTATCTGCATTTGTGCTCGCATTTGTCTCTCCCTCGTCCTACTGGATTCCCATTCCTATTCCTACTCCTATTCCTATTCTATTCTATTCTCCTCGATTCCATTCATTCTCTCATTCTTTCCATATGGTGTTGTTCTCTACTGGTTTCGGGTTTCCTCGCCCTACCTTTCCTATTCTTCCCAGCCCTGACTTGACTCCGAGATAAATGGCAAATGGCACTGTGAGGGGAAAGTGAAAAAATCTAGGCTAAAAACATCAACTCTACTTATCCTTAGTGTCAGACACATTCCCACCCATCATCTCTTTAAATTCATTTACAATTTCAATTTTTATTCATCCAGTCTGTTCTTGTGTCTTACTGAGCTACTCTTTTCCCTGAGACACCAACATCAATACCAACCTACCTACTTTACCCCTTCCTTTTTCCTTCTCCTATTCGCAAGTGGGTGCGGGAACAAAAACGTTTACACGCAGTCAAGAGGTATGAATGAAGATTACATGGAGAATGAGGTTGTATTGTATTGTACTAGACTTTTAGGCACTTTTCTACTCGTAGCCGATACGGAAAATTAAGGAAACGGACGATGTAGGGAATAGCCTTTGAATAGAAATGCGAAATTACTTGATCGAAATACCTGTAAAAATATGTTTTCTCCAAGTCTCTAGTCTACTGCAGGATTTTACAATTCCACTTGGACTGAGCTACATAGAGAAAGAGGAAATTAGGATAGAATGAATAAAATGTCCATAATGGTTATGACATAAAAGGACTAGTAGTACTGATAATTATTATTAATAGCATGTAGCATGTTGTTACTTGACTCCAGTCTATTTTCTTTACGGCACTGGAGACGGAGATGATGGTGGAGGTAGATGTTTGAGTAGTTGCAAATCCAGATCGGAAATATCTTGTAATCTCGTTCAACGTATCCACAACACCGGTACCGGTATCCAAATTAAGACCAACATCAATGCTAAGAAAAAGATGTCGTGTGCGAAAAAATGATTGGAGGGAAATACGTGGGCATAGTGATAATGTAAGGGAAGGATTTGATTTTTATTTCTGCTGATCGTTATCATTAAGCAGCAATCATTTGTGCCATTAGTATTAGAACTGAGAAATAAGATATTTTAGGCAGCAGAGTGAAATGGGCATGGAGCAGGAGACCTAGTTCTAGTTTTCTTCGTCACTTGGGCCCTGGCCCTGCGATTAGCAAAGGAATGGATGGGAAAACCAAGCAAATCTCTTCGTCTTGGTTTTGGTCGTACACTCTTACTCTTACTCTTACTCTTGTTCTTGGACTTGGACTTGGTCATGGTGTGTGTTTACTCAGAGTGTGTACATCCAAGTGTTCTTGTTATACTTGAGAATAAGTTTCAAGTGGGAGGGAATGGAAATTTGGAATGCATGGGCTTGAGTGTCATTGAAAATTACAGTAGGCATTTATGGGACTTTGTAAGATTATGCAAAACGTTGCAAAAGTGAAATCAAAGTTAAGGACCTATTTTAGCTTTGTGTTCCTTTCCCTTGACTTCCCTTCCCTTGCCATGACTTCATGTGCTTCTTACTCCAACCGCTTTCCGACCCCATCCGTTTCATTTCTCAATCCAGAATCACAATTCATTTTATTATCGTACAAGGAAGGTGGTGGAACAAAACAAAATAGTACCTTACAACTCTCACACTCTCACTTTGCAATGATCCTATCATTAGGATTTGCGATTGCGAAAATATGAAAAACAAAATGGAACCTCAACCCGACCCGACCAGACCAGACCAGACCAGACTGGAGACTTTAGAGAGAGAATGAGAGAGAGAATGAGAGAGAGGGGACAGGGGACAATTTGATATTTGACGACTGACTGAATTGTGAAAATGTGAATGGCAAAATCTTCGGAGCTCATGGGTGGGTGCGAGTCGCGATGAGGATGGGAATTTGAAATGGAAATGGTGGAATAGTTAGCGCTAGTGTTCGGTTAGGAGTATTTTATAGGCAGTTAACAGTTTCTTTGCCTCACAATTTATTGTTTACACACTTGCAAATCCCAAATTTACATAATATTAATTAAATGCTCAGCGAATATTTGAACTTTCAATGCCTACAGTGTAGAATGTAGTGCATTCGGAGCAGAGGGGTGAATGGGATGATGACGATGCCTATGACTCCAACAGCCCTGCCTAATTTTTGTGTTCATTCCAGTTGTTGTGTAACTAAAAATTTAGTCAATGATTTTCCATTGTTTATATTTATACTTGTAGAAATATCATTGGGTGGATTATATATGTGGTTTTAATTAGTATTAGGGAAGGATTAGATTTAGAGTAAAATCCACCATCACGAATCACGATGCATATTTTGTATAATTGCAGGGATTTGTAAACATGGCAGTGTTATGTAGACTAAGGGGCAGTTAGTTGTGCAAATAAATTTTGATGGTTGTTAAGTTTTTGTCTGTATTATATAAAATGTTTGTAATTACCTTCATATAGTTGCAGTTATCAGTATTAGGCACTGTATTAAGACAAGTCAAAGTGAAAAATTGTAATAGTCTGAGGCACTTGTTCCTTTTATCATGATATGTTATGACATGATAGGTATATAAATATGTAGCACATAATGCAATCAGATCGGGATGGCATATGAAGATCATATTATTATGGAAGGATGACGAGGATGAGGATGAGGATAAAAAGGAACTCGAGTTTGGTTTGGCTGGATGTGGATGCGTTATAAAGAATGTGGGAGGGAGAGCCGACAAGTTATGCGTTTGGGATAAAAAAAGGGAAATCAGATTAGGACTTTGACTTTTGACTTGTGAAAAGTTACAGTGCCTCCGGCACTTCCTGAATCTTTTTCCTTCCTGCTTGGCTGCTGCACACACACCATCACCATCACCATCACCACCAACACCAACACCAGCCACCATTCAAACTTTGTCTACCCTAGACCCTAGCCCAGCGTCTTACTCAACATTTTATATACCCAGAGGTTTCTGCATACAATGCACGCTACAAGTTTTCAATGTCATAACTGTACACGACATCATTCCTATGCAGCTTATACCATCACACTAGATTTCACTGCATTAGAGGTTACATCATGTAGTCTGTCTGTGGAAAGATAGGATAGGAGATACATATGTAACTTCTAGTTTTCAGGCCCATATCTATTTTCCATCCCAAGTCACAAGTAGGCGATGGAAAAGTTGAGAATTTTACGTGAGCCAGAATCAGAACCAGAACCAGAACCAGAACCAGATCCAGATCCAGAACAGTGCCACGACAAGAAACAAGGGAATTGATATCCTTTATCAAAAGATAACTTGTGATACTTGTACACTCACAGCTATACATGCACAGATACTTGTACCCACTTTTCTCCACGGCTCAGATTTGAGTTCAAGTTTAAACCATGCAAGCAATGGAATGCATCAGGGGATGTACTTGTATAGCTAGAGTATAGATACAGTCAGTATAGTAGTTATATGGATGTGTATTGAAGATTGGATTGCACTAGTCTAGTCTAGTCTGGCATGGCATGGCATGGCAATGTAAGCGGGATCAACAGATACATGTGTCGTTCCTTCCAAGCTTCCTCCTACAACCTCCCTACGTAGACAATTTATGTTTGCAAAAAGTTCTTGTCGGAGGTACGTTTAAATGCCCTCAAATGGGAACAACGGAGTGCGAGTGAACTTGGAAAAAGTTTGCCTTCCTTTTCCGTGGTGCATCCTCAACTTTGTGAGAGAGCGAACGAGTAGAAAAGCAGTAGCTGCCAGTAGTAGATTTCACAACATACCATTGGATAACATAGGATAGCATAGCATAGCATACCATGCCTTGTCATGGTGATGGTAGGGTAGGACTAGGACTAGGACTAGGACATCGCACTCACTTAAGCTAACCCCATCCATCGAGCAAATAGGAGCGGGTATGATGTGATGCTATACCATTATATCTACGCACCTTCCCGTATACCCGTCTATCTTTTTCAATTCGTTGGCTATGCAGGAAAGCTGAGACCTGAAAGGAAAGCAACCATTAGCGTTCCGGAAAAGTGGAAAAAGTTTTATTGACTCCTCAACCTCAATTTTGACCTGAATTAATCCGTGGAAAAGTGGAAATTGGGACTTGTCTTCGTTATCTGGTTCAGTACAGGCATCTCGTATCTAATCTACTTCATGTTATAGAATCAGAGAATCAAGGTGAAACCACTTTTCTTCTTTCGGTTTCGGCGTCTTTCACCCTTACAATGGGTCCCTGCGTAGATGTAGGTAGGTATGTACATACTCTGCACATGCATTCACGCAATCGGGGGAGTTTTACTGCTTCCGTTTTTTGAAGATGTTGCAGTATTTTCTATTCATTTCTTCCGCTTTGTATCCCACTAATACGTGTATGTAGTGGTACGTGGATGTAGTGCTAGAATTTTAAAGAAAGAACTCGCATCCTAACGTGAACCCTGTATTGTACCGAATGGAAGAAAAAAAATATTGGGGCACTGTGAGACGCGTCGGAAATTCTAACCGTAGCTTGACACTACACAAACTTGTTTTTTGCTTCGCCTTTTCTGTCTACTCAACAGTTTTGAAATATTTTCAAAAAATAGTTTTCACCTCAAAGAATTCATTGGAATGCATGGTTCGTTTTACAGCGGAATCTTTTCGGCTGCACTGATTTTTCATAGGAACATCGGTAGTTTTTGTTCTAATAATTTAAATTGTTGGAATCAATTATGTATACGCAAGAATTAAAAATGCACCCAAGCCAATATCCAGTTGTAGTATCGTAAAATTGAGAATTGAGACTGTACTTGTGGGGCACGGAACATGGGGTTGGCATGCTCACATGGTATTAAAATGTCCTTCTCCCTGTACCAAATTCTGAGAACTGTGCAAATGAAGAGTTATAAGTACCTATCGACATATATGAAGCATGGCAGCATGCTGTATAATAATAAGAGAGATGCTGAGGAAAAGTTGCAATCCTGCGTTGAAGAGACGAGGGAAAATGGAAATGAACTCGTTGAAACTGAAAGCAAGAAGACAAGGAGGAATGAAGGGAATGGAAAATTGAAGGATAATTAAAATTGGCTGTTAATAGTCAAAAACAGAACGAGCACAATAAGCAGAATGAATGGAGAAAAGTGAAACCGTCTTGAAAATCTTTGTAAAGGAATTTTCCGGGTTGTTGTAGAAAAAAAAGAAGTTTTGAAGGATACGGAGGAAGAGTAGGGAAAGTCGAGAAGAGGAGGAAAGAAGGAATGGAATGGATTGGAGGGAGTGCAAAGACTTGAGTCACATTTGCTTCAGTGGTACAATGTGGGCATATTAGGTATGAATGCATGACTGTGTGACTGTGGAACTGTGACTTGACTGTAGTATTGCATGGTGGTGGTGGTGGTGGTAGCGGGAGCAGTGTGAGAAGAGGTAGGTAGAGTCTGAAGGAAGGAAGGAAGGCAAGTGTATTGGTGCTAGGTCTCGACTCTCGACTAGCGATACTTCCTTGTGATATTAGTGATTGTGCAAACTGTAAAATGTTTGCTGTATGCTCTGTGCTGTATGGCTGTTTGTAATGGGAATCGAAATTCCAAAATACATAACAATAGCCCGTGAATAATTGCCTGTGCTTTAGCTTTGCCAATGTCCATAAAATGGCATCATTAATTCTCCGTGGAAAACAAAAGGGACAATTTGGGGAACGTTCTGAGTCAGAAGCAGGCAGGAAGGGAAGGGAAGGCAAGGAAAGATGGGAAAGGAAGGGAAAGCAAAGCAGAGGAACCTTCGTGGCAAATACATACACTTTCTTACACACACGGGGTACACACTCACACATACTTGCACCACTACCACGGCCACCACCACCACCACTCCTCACCATGCCACACACAGTCAGAGACAGAGATATTCCATGATTATCTACTCGGGCATTCATAGCAACTACCATTACCACTACCACTGCCACCACCACCACTACCTATGCAATGCACTACCTCCACACACAAGACTCACAGCTAATCCTAAGGACCTTCCTACCTACCCAATACCGAACCCCGAACTCCCAAAACCGAATACAAAGGTTTCATAGTCCGCACTCGGATTCATATACCTACCACCTTCGCTTCCTTCGTAGGTAGGGCTCAATTTGCTTTCCTTTCCTCTCCGTCTATAAGTGTTTATGTACAGCCCTCATACAATCAGTTATTATTTTCTATCATGAGCCATACCATGAGCATCGCCTTCGCCTTCTCCTTCTCCTTCTCTTTCTCCTTCTCAGCCTCGTTCCCACCATTCCTCCTGTACATGGATACAGATATTACATTTAGTCATTTAAGTAGAGGCTTGTGTGACTGCGAGTGAGACCGGTACTGAGCACTGATACCTATAGCCTAGCGTCATCGTCATCGTCATCGTCATCGTCATCGTCATCGCCATCGTAATTTCATAAGGTTCTCTCAATTCATATCATTATATACTTCCTTCCTCAGAGCATTATTCCAATGTCTGTGCTCTTTGAATTGTGTATGCAGTTGTGGAAAATGAGAATTCAGGGGTTGTCCTATACATTAGGTGGTGTGGTATTCCCTGCTACATTTCCATTTCCATTGGAGGAACATCCACATGTAGGTACCTCCACATCACTTTGCATGACATTACATATGATTAGTAGTCATGAGGACGGTACCACATAAGCCACCATTATTAGAGAACAATGCCGAGGTAGACGAATACTTTATAGCTATGCGAGGCATGAGGACTTCTAATAGGTAATCTTATCGACCTAATGACTACAGGGGAATAGTTTTCATTGCACCTATTCTTCTTCCTCCGCTTCCGCTTCTTCCGCGTCTTCCTCCCGAGTCAAGTCGCCTTCCTTCCTCACACCAATCACCCAACAGACATCACACCAGTCACAGGAACCAAAGCACGACCAACACAAAGACACAAAGCTTAGTGCATCATTTTCCTGTCTGAACAAATCACTCTTCTCTCCATCCCACCTTTAAGTTGTTTTTTTTTCGTACAAAGATTATTCTCTTTTCTACTGTAACAGACGGAGAATTTATTGTTTATTGACTTTCATTTTCATTTTCATCTCATCAGCATTATCATTATCTTTAGAACTAGATTCTCTCTACCTTTGATACTTCAATATACCTTCGGAAGGTATGTTGTGGGTAATTAAAATGATTAGTAAATGAAGAATGACGGACTGTCCTCAACTGTGATAGATTACTTGACTCCGGTATAATTATAGGCTTATAATTATATAAGTACACCCATAGCTTTCGAATTTATGCAGGAAGAATGTGACAGGATATAAATGTATGGGATGTATGCTGTGCATACATGGGGGTACTTTGCTGCTTTGACTATGCAAACACTATACCATCTTTTGTTTCGACTAAATACAGGTAGTGATTTTTGTCTGGGTAAAATGGTGTTATGCCTGAGTCCCAGCGTGGCGTGGGTAGATTCATCGGTACTCATCAAGGTAGACAGTGGGTAGTTAAGGCTCCGTGGTTTCCATCAATGGATCGTGCATGGTGCAGGAGGGAATGTGAAAATGTGCAGATGATTTGTAAATTGTGAAAGTGTGTCTTGTATTGACTATTGACGTGGACTTGCCTGGAATGGGCGTCACTAAAAACTAAAAGATGGGCTGTTTCCAACTCCTGCTTACTTCCAGAGCAAATGATGATGATGTTGACAGAGAATAAATTCGAAATCTCTAATAATTATTTCTTATTTCTTCGATTACTTGTGTTTTCTCTGGTTGGTTGTGTTGTGATTCTAGTTCTAGTTCTAGTTGTGGCTCTGGTTCTGGTTCTGGTTCTGGTTCTGGTTTTCCTCCTGATTCTCCTGGTTGTGATCCTAACAAAAGATTTTGACTCTCGCTTTCACTCACTCATTTGCGTCTAATTCCAAATCCAGAAATGCTGAAATCCAGACCCAACCATTGTACCATTTACGCAAGTAGAAGCAGCAGCGTAAATAGTTGGAGTTGGATGGGATGGCAAGGCAAGGCAAAGCAAGGCAAGGCAAGGAAAGGAAAGGAATGGAAAGGAAAAGCAAGGAAGGGAAGGGAAGGGAAGGAATGGAGCACGTGGAGTAACATATTTGCTCATTTCAGCACACAACTCATTTCCATGTAATTCATATAGACACATTATACTCAAATAACTATTAGTACAGGATGTGCATAAGTACACAATTGTGCGGATAGAAACAAACACGGAGGATGTGGATATGGATTGCTATTGCTATTGCTTTACTTTCCTACATTTCTACAGAGCACTATACATCCAGTAGGTACAGTAGAGTTGACTAGTGTAGTGCTAGATGTGGACGGAGGAAGAAGGAGAGACAGACAGGGAGATAGATAGGTATATAATTATATACCTTGGGAGGTATATATTCCACAGATGTATGTATATACAATCTACAGACGTATGAGTGAGTGTGTGTGTGTTTGTGTGCACCGTGAGCAAATGGGGAAGTTGGTAAAAGATGTAAAGCAGGAGTTAGGAGAGAGTGATAAAATAAAATTTGAGGGGAAACAAAAGGTTTAGAGGAATGGAAAGCTTCTTCTTTCTCTCAATCAGTAGAGCTCTAGAGCTCTTTGCTGGAAATGAAAACTGAGCGTAGGTATGTATATGTATACCTACGCTCCTTTCTCCTCCTCCTTCCTCCTCCATGTACATACCCAAATACTAGTAAAGCCTTGGGTTGTGTATGTGTCAGATTTTTACTCCTTTACAAGTTTCTCCTTGGCTTGGCTTAGCATTGGTATAAGATAGTAGCTGTGGCAGTAGCATCAAGGTTTTCTTTCCCTTTTCGTCTTGTTTAGTAATTTTATCCCCGTTTTTTTTATAAACTAACATTAGGAATCAGCTTACTTGGATAAATGATAAATCAGAATCATCAGACTTAGGTAGGTACTATATATGGGAAGAAACCCGACTCGCATATCATATATGTACCTTTCTCATATAATGCAGATGCTACACCATACCACAATATTAGTACACCATGTCTATACAGATACTACTCTGCCCTTCTCAAAGTACTTGGGCACCAATGCATTATGACTCGGTTGTGTAATCCTGCATAAACGCTACTTATGTATGCATGTATATCTTCTACTCATGGATAATGATGGAACATTACATAGTACACTTTCCACTGTCACTGTATCACATCAAGCGGCGCCATCATGCGCTCCTTTCAAAAACGAATTAACATTTTGTAATTAACACAGACATTGGAATCTGAAAATGAATTGTATTAAATGTATTCCTGTAAACTCAGCAACCTTCCTACAAGTATTTATATAAGCCTTTTGAAATATGTAGATTTTTAAAAATGGAATTTCATGGAAAGATTTACGATTATGATTGAAGTTACTATTAACAATCGAGATTGTGTTATGGGAATTATGATGAAGGGTAAATAAGCTTGGCATTTTCACGTAAAAATTTTTCTTGTAGGAATAAGCAAAAATACAAATCTAACATTTAGTGGAAGTGAAGGTTATAGTGAAAATAGATAGGAGTGGAAACGGTCTCGTGAACCAAACACCGATACTGATAATAATCCTCATCATTGTTGTATGCTTGTGCTTTGACTGTGTTGACTATTGAGTTGAGTTAAGAGAGCAGGAGAGAATACATGATTGAATTAGGTGCAGTAGCAGGAGCATCGATCGAAGCTATGAAGGCTATGAAGGAGACGAGAGTAGGTAGAAGGGATCCAGTTCAACTTGTCATTATGAATTATGAATTGCTGAAAAAAATAATTAAAAACATTATTCAGACAGAGGGAAAGTAAGAAAAATTTGAAATAATTACACACAGCAGGATGAAGTTGAAGTTGAAGTTGGAGTTGGAGTTGAAGTTGGAGTTGGGTGGAATCGTCGAGTGGAGTAACGGAGTGGATGTGGAAGGGAAGTGTAGGGCTATGTGTATGGACGTAGGTACTTTAACATACTTGCATATATGATATGACATCCTCATGCGTTTGACTTGGGAAGAATATAATTTCTGGGATCGCACACTGAGATTTGTCGTTGTATGAGTGAGTGAGCGAGTGAGTGAGTGAGTGAGTGAGTGTGTGTGTGTGTGTGTGTGTAAGGAGCAGTGGGATAGAGACGGAGGGTTGGTAGCTAATAATGATAACTATTGCCGCGGCCGTCGGTGACTGCGTGTATATAGATGTATGTAGGTGGAAGTGGATGTGGATGTGGCTGCTGTGTCTCTGTGGATGTGGATGATATGGTGATGTGCTGTGCTCGTGTGAGGAGAGTTGAGGAGAGAAAGAAGTCTAAAGTGACGTTGTGGACGTCTGGTTGAGTTGAAAGAAAGGCAGAGATGGAAAAAGAGAAAGAGTGGGAAAAGTTCCGGATGAATTATATTTGCATATTTACATGATGCACACGTATGCACCGTGTGTGTTGGAAGGGTGAAATGAGCGCGTGCGTTCTTCATATCTATTGTCTAATCGGATTCATTAACTTTGGGTTCCCAGGAATGCGTTGTTGACGTTCCCATACAACACACATTCACACACACGGTCTCTCCCCTTTCACATTTCCCCACAAATCCTCTCCGGCACTCAGACTCTACAGCTACAGCCAAGAGCCTACAAGCGACAAGGAACAAGGAGCAACCTACAACCCACGAGCACTTGGAGAAAGGGAAACCAAAACTTGCTTTGCTCACTAAAACTAAACACAACAAGCAACTTGACTACATCCACATCCTCATCCTCATCCACATTCACTTCCACATCCACATCCACATCCACCACTCACACTCACTACTCACAATTATTTCAAAAAACAACAACAACTTCCCTCCTCGTCCTCTACTCTATCCATTCAGCATTCCATTTTTCCATCTTCCTATTTTCCCACTTTTCCGTTTTTCCACGTTCTCTTTCCCTTCTCGCATTCTTTGGTTCGTAATAATTAAAACCGTGGACTGAAATGGTGAACTTGAAATTTAGGAAGTAGCATTGTTGCCGTAATTCCAAATTCAAATTTTCGTACGGAGATTCATTAGTGAGCATTATTATTATTATCGGCAACGCAAGATTTCTCATCTTCCTTTCCCTTGATCTGACACAGTCTTGCACAGTCTTACATTCACCCATGGAGTCCAGACAGAGTCACAGTCACAGTCACAGTCACAGTCACAGCTACAGTCCCACACAGAGACAGAGACAGAGACAGAGTCAGAGTCAGAATCAGAGCCAGTGTAGTCAGCTCTTTGTTCCTCAACTGAGTTTCACCCTTTCAATTTCAAACCAATAGAGACACACACAAAAACGACAAACACAAAAAGACAGTTGCCTTTGTTTTTTCGTATTATTTCCTTCCACTTCCAGTCCTTTACATTATTTTACCTGGACTTGATTTCCATTTCCATTTCCCCTCTTGTCCTCTCCCCTCTCTGTACAATCAGCCAAAGAAACCAAACCGACAGACAAATAGAAATAGAACCGAAAACAGAAGCAGGATTGTGTGATCGTTCCGCAAAATCTAAAGAATAGTTGTAAAACAGCTGTGGAAACATTGCAAATTTATCTACCCCAATCAATTCCAATACCGTTGAGAATACGCTACGACAAGACTCCAAAACAGTAGAAATTGTAGTAAGAAAAATAACACGACTACCTCAAAAACCCTCTTAAACCTCATAGTCAAGAGAAAATAAACGTTTAACGAAAAAAAATACTTTTAACAAAATCAAAGAAACTAATAATTGCTACACGCAGTATTACAAAAATAAATAAAATATACTATATTATATTATTCGAGGACAGAGTGTCCCAACAATAAATGTGATCATACATTCAAGTATACGAGTAAAAGATTTAGAGTAGGATTCCAGGGAATTTAGAAAGTGTAGTAGGAAGGCGGAACACGTGGAGAAAAAACGTGGGTGGATACTTCGAGTTTGTATTGAAACTTGGAAGAAAAGCGTCAGGGAAAAGCGGATCCGGTAACGACGAATAATCCTGCCGGATGAGAGTTTTAAACTCTTTCACAAGTTCAGGAAAGTCAATTCAGGGAATACAATTGTATGATCTAGCTATCTACTTCTATATTTAGAAGCGACAAGGCTACATAGAAATTATTACTACAATATATAATTATTACTATTTACTATAATTATATAATAATTTTAAATCCAAGTTAAAAATTTAATAGAAAATATTGTTCCAAATTCAAATCCATTCCATTATATTAGACTATATACTCTACTATAATTATAATGCACTAAACACATATAATTATATACGGTACGATAATGTACTGAAATACAAATTAACTCAAGATTCAAAGGAAATGTATACGGGCAACGTTGTTAATCGCAAGTCCAGTGTATGGATAGAAGTCAAGGGAAAATGTAAACGTAATTTTTAGTATGGTTGCATACGATTACGATACGATACGGGTGAAAAATTTTTACGAATGGTGGCTTACAATCTTAAATATTAAGAATACAGTATAATCAAATGATAACTAACTCTTATCATGTAATATCATACGAGTGAAGAATATTTCAGAAATCTATAATTCGTTGCGATAAACTCTCATACAATTACTCAGTTGATAGAAATCAAGTTGTGAATCTGTGAGAAAAAGGATACAAAACTATGAAAACAACTACCTCATTGCACTTGCTGAAAGCGATGCAAATCTATTGTGAAAATGTTGTAAATACATAAATACATGAGTTAAAGGATATAAAGACAAAGACAAAAAACTCAAACAAGTATATACATAGTTAAGCAAAATTTAAAACGGGTCATTTTTTGTGTGTGACTTTGTGAACATCATCATCGTTGGTTCTCTAGTTTAGTAACTATCAGTAGCTATTGATGATCGAAAAACCACTACTTATTGACAACATTAACTAATTGGTGTTCCGTTTTGTTTTTGTTTTGATTTCGATTCGATTCTTTTGTGGGTTGTTCGGGAATCGCATTGCATTGATGCCATTGCTATTGGAAGAATAGAAAATATTGTATCGGCAAAGGACTGTCTCAACAACTAAAGAGATAAGTGGTCTGACGTAAGAAGACGAAGCGTTAAAGAACTAAAGAGATAAAGAGAGAGAGAGAGAGAGGGGAAGCGGTAAAATTCTTTTGAGAAGATAGTGGTCGTGAGGTCGTAACGTCCGCTTGCCGCCCAACGAGCCGAATTTTGAATCTGAATCAACCAACTGGCTGACTTGAAGGTATGCACTTTTGAATCGATAACCTGCGCTTGCTTTTTTTCAAACAACCTTGCCTATCTTTTGAATCGCTTTTTATACATTATTATCCAAGGCAGATAGTCATAGTTTCCTTTCCCGTTCCATGTGTTCCCATCCATCCGTCCATCCCATCCAGATCCAGCACATCCTTGCATGCTTCCACACTTGCCGGAGTTGGAGCAACTTTTTACTGTGAAAAAAGCACATTGCTTTTTTGCCTCTCACCACGTTCTTTCCGACCGCCTTTCATCCACTAACCCATTCTCATCTGTTTCACTTTTCACTGTCTTCCGGGTACTTGAACTTGAAAAGGAGAATGTCTATGTATTAGTCTATGAATCTAGTTTTTCAATCCCTACTCACCCATTTATCGTAACGTACCTCCTACATATTAGAGGTATACCCTGGTCGCTGTAAACCCGTTGTACTTGCAAATAATGTAAAAATTACTATGGAGATGTAAATTTTTTTCAAAAAATCCCACTGCAATTTTAACAAATCTACAAATCTACAAAACTACATCGTATTTACAGCGACCAGGGTATACCTCTATTATGTTTCTGTAGTTTACATTCAGTTCCACCAATCCTTTCCTATGCAATTTCATGTGCTCACAGTATAATTACTTTTGAATTGCTCATTGCTTCCAATTAAAAATATTCCTGATTACTAATACTACAAAAGTAAAAATATGATTACTTTCAACCATTATTAATTAGCGGAGGCAGGAAATTATTGAATTATTTGTTGCTCTTTCTAATTACCTACCTTATATCATATTCGTGCGATGAGCCTTTGAACAGTGTGAATGTGTTCCTCGTGTGAAGGATAGGAGCTTTAAATTGCTTCCATTCCCCATATCAGCTTAAATGGATCAAATATGTACATGCACCTATAGCATAGTAAATTCCCTACTATGTATTGCAAGTCAAGGTGATAGTAAGTGCAAGTGTGTGTGTGTGTGTGTTTGCTAGTTAGACGGATCAAAGATTCAGAATTTTCCGAGTATAAATCACTTGAATTTTCCTATACGCTTGTATGGTTAGTCTGATCCTGGTTCTGGTTCTGGTTCTGGATCTGGTTTTGGTTCTGAATCAGGATCGAGCTCTGCTCATTCTGTGTAGTTCTGGCTGACAATCTCGTAGGTGTATTATTGAGGCCACGGAGCAAAGTCAAAGTGGAAGCTAATTCCAAAGGCAGGGCGAGCATACTCAGGTCTGATTGTAAGTGAATGTGTAACGTAGATGTGTAAATTACTATAATTAATTAAAATTTGAGCACAGCAGCATGTTACTTTAGGGACGGGTGTAGTAATAGTACACCTACCTATACCAATGTAAAGTAGGTACATATGTGCACCACTAGTAAGACTAATTCATGGTTGAAAGGGGTTTGAAAATGAAATGATTTTCTGGAAAAATAAAGCATTTGTTCAAAGTCTGCTTGTGATGGTGAATGGGAGAAGGTGGGCTTGTAGACAGGATTCTACATAGTATAGCTAAGTGCTTAGCATGAACATGAGCAGGTAGATTCTGGTAGATGTAAGGTATGTACATAGAAGTAGATTGTAGAAGTTGGAGTTTGTTCAAGAGATAAAGGTCTTGTCGATTTCAACTATTGGATTCGTACAGTATTGAATGAGACTGAATTGAATGGTGAATAAATTTTTGTAACTTGATGAGGCACAAAGTGATTCGTTTATTCACGCTCTATTAGTATCATCTACTGGTCGTGAGCCGTGAGTCCGAGTCCGAGTCCGAGTCGGGTTCCGGTTTCAATTCCAGTTCAAATTCACTCGATCTGTGGAGTAGTGATGTAGAGCTAATTAAAGGTATGAAGAGGGAAGGTAAGAGTGATGCTGGAGCTGGAGCTAGAACAAGTGCTAGAGCTGAGGTTGGTGTTTGATAGTGTGGGTATTTGTGGCAGTTGGATGAGTACATAATTGCATGGCTGCGTAATCGAGTAATCGAGTGATTCGAATGGGAAAGGAGAAGCAAGTAAATGGTTGAGGTCAGTTAGCTCAGCCATCCCATGACCAACTAATCAGTCGGAATGAATGAATGAATTCAGTGGATGGATGACCGAGCATGGGCAGTTCATGTTCGAGTCTCGTCCCCACTATTAACTCTAAACAGCCAACATCCACGTTCAAATCCCACTAGTCTTGGCCCCACTGGTCTCCACACATTCATTCCTACATACCTACATCCATTCAACGCAGGCAATCCACACATACGATCTCATATCCTTCTCTCGCCCTCACGCAACACGCAGCTCACAATTTATCCCTAAATACTTGATGTGATGTCTAAGCATTTCAAGGCGGTCATGTATTCACTCACATCAGCAATCAGCACCAACACCAACACTACATGTACGTAGGTATATACAGCGACCAACCCACACAGAATAGTACCCCACATTCATACACTTACCTACGTTAGTCCAAGACCCAAGAGTCAAAGTGATAGGCGACGAAGGCGTAAGGAAACTACATATTACGTTAGTCAGAGTTAACAGCTTATGCGTGTAAGTTAGAGCAGAAATGAATGTGCAGTGGAATTTGGATTTGGAAAGCTGACATTAACGTGGATCCAAGGGAGAAATAGAGAGGAGCAAATTGGCTCTTTATCCCAAATCTATGTGGCATAAACTCAATCATTGTATCACCACACAGCCAAATATCCTCGAGGCATTCAATCTCGACAACTAAACACGGAATCATGATATCTCCTATCATTATTTCTATCCATTCTATGTTTCTACACATCTCCACTCCATCCTATCATTCCTCTCATCATATACATTATTATCAACTGCCAACCCAAGCCCACCACTCACAATCGGTGCCGATAGTCGGCAGCTCATTCACATCTTCCACTAGCACTAGCCTTTGGTTATTAGTATTAGTTTATTAGCATTTCCCGACCAAGCTATACTTTGCTGTCTTGTCTATAGGCATAAATTCTGGTTGTAGATACTATGCCTTTATTAATACTTGGTCCTTATCTGCATTGTTTATTGAATGCACAATTGACTATCTACACATACTCAAGAAGGGTAGTAGAGAAAGATCATTTCTGAGGGGCATCTTATTATACATAGAGAGAGAGATATGTGTTATTGGAAGCATTAGAGATTGTGGAAGGAATCACATACGTATATGGAGATAGGCATGTGTAAGTGGGTGTAGGGCACCTTCGTTTTCGTTTTCGTTTTGGTTTTGGTTGTCGGTGTCGGAGTAAGTGCCGGTAGAGACATGTACTTGTGCCACTGAATTATTCCAGGCAGATAGCCACTAATAAGGAGAGAGGACATCGTTGCACTCGAACGTGGTTGAGGTATGGGCACTAGAGACCAGAGAGGTGTGTGTGGAACCATATCCAAACAATTATGTGCTCTGCCAGTTCATTTGATGCGGCTATTTAAGCCGCATACCTACACTAGTGGTGTTTCACCAGAGGAAAGAAAATTGTGCATGGGAACGCACGAGTACGAGTACGAGTACATATGCACCTTGGAGTTTAGAGGCTGACTATGAGTGCCCGGTTGAGTTTGTCTTTGTCTTTGTCCGACCCGAGCTTAATACGCAGAGCTAACCCCAAACTTCACAGACACATGCTACCGCATGAACTCGAGATGCTCGTTCATATCCATACAAGTCACAAGTTGATGTAGAAAACCCACGGGCGTTTAAATAGCTCCTGTGTACACAAAACCCATAGCGTGCGTGGGTAATTCTTACTACATACCGTAAAATCTCTAATCGTAGCCCGGACTACCATTGTAAATATTCCCTCTCCTCCCCGGTCATCTTTAGAGGCCGGCTATCTTTGGAGACCGGCTATCTTTATACTCAATTGCATGATTGCCCCGGCTACCTTTAGAGGCAGGCTATATTTAGAGGTTTTACGGTATTAGGATCACCCAAAGAACCACCAACGAACCAAGCATTGCCAAAAACCAACAACCAACGAGGCAATGATATGGTATCATCATCATCATCATCATATAATATTATCCTGTGACGTGATATATGTTGTTCCCCACTGCATATGCATTTACAAAGGCTAGGTGTACTAATAATTAACACAGTGAAAGAGACAGGAATGAGGGAAAAGATGGTGATTTGTAAGTTGACTGGTCGTTCGTAATTCGGAATTCGGAATGGTAATCGTAATCGTAACTTCTATCGCCTCACAGCTCACCATCGAGTCAAGAAGCAGTGTAATGTAATGCAATGCAAGGAAATGGCAATAGCAATACAGACACGCCGTTCGCCGTTCCTAAATGAAATGCAGGCAGACCACTACCATTCCTGTGCAGTGTGGGCAGAGTCGATGCAGGGAAAGAGCTTAATTGGGGATAAATGGAATGGCGTGTGGTCACGTCATTCCCCTCAACTGGACAAATTGAATCAGATTAATCATCCTGTACTTAATCTCTCATTTATCTTTATACCAACTACAACGCAGAGAGTGCGAGTGAGAGGCAGAGTATCCTTCAAATGTTCATATATCAACATTTACATTCACTCACTTCGTCCTCTCAATATTGTTTACTCGCAGTCAAGCCAACGCAACGTCCCAACATGGTGTGCTATTTGGAATTACTTTACACCAAGCAGCACAGGTACTTCTCCCTCCCCGATCTCCTCTGTGTCTCTGTGCTAAAGGTCCTCATCAGTCTCTAGTATTCTATCCGATGGGATGCTATGAATACATTGTAATGTAATTCAGGACTTTCCCCTCTAGCCTCTGGCTCTGACTCTGACTCTGACTTTCTATTCCGCTCAAAACAGTCACAAGCAATGACATGTGATACTATGGCAGCTTCGTTATCGTTGGTTTTGGTTTTGGTCTTGACTTTGGCTTTGGCTTTGGCTTTGGCTTTGGCTTTGGCACTGGTGGATGGACGTGGGAGCTCATCTTCATCCTACACTATTAATTACGACAACGTTCCAGTCCAATTCACCCTGTTTGCTCTTTGGCTCTATTACTATCGCAGGCTGATCTCATGATCCGGGGGTCACTTACACCTTGTCAGAGCCAGAGCAGAGAGAAAATGCATGCTGCAGAGCAACTGTGTAATGGACTAGGAGCCACTCAATTCCTAGGATTATCAGCACTTGAGTTGCTAATTATGCTCGATTTTCTCATCCTAGTATTATACATACATATTAGGTATACACCACCAACACCAACTATGTACCTATAGTACAGTAGGTAGTATAGCAATCTCATTCTATTCTACATACGTAAGGACAGTCCGGTTTTCCAGTCCATCTTCATCGTTCTTCATCGTTCCAGCACTAGTATAATTATACGGAGCAATTTTCTTTCCATCTGTGTTCATGCTTCCTATAAGAAATACCATGTGTAAGTATGTATAGGAATTCTCTGGCTTCTTGTTTATTTCAACTTATTTTAGCATCTCCTCTACAGATATTAACAGTATGTTAGAAAAACTTGACACCTTTATACTTTATAATGTAGCTTACGGCAGTCAATTTTTGTGCCTAGGCTATACAGCTACATATATAGGTACACAGTGTAGAGTAGAGAAAATTGAAAATTACACATAGTTCAAAAATCAGTTGGTCTAGATAATGGCGAGTAATAGCTGAGCTCTGGAAGTAGAGTGATGAATCTTTACTGAAACATATGCAGGTAGGTAGGTAGGTAGGTTTAGGTTGCTGTTGCTGTTGCTTCGTATGTTAGTCAGATCCTCCAATTAAGTTTCCACCTCCCTTAGCGAACGGTAGAAATCTAATTACTAATAATCCTCAGTCAGACTTTTTGCAGCAAGTGTGAATACTGTCAAATGGACAGAATCTCATTTTACCGGTGGCTTTCAAGTAGGTACCTAGACATGTATGTAGATGGATGTGTATTAGATCAGTGTCGCTGAGAGAAGTGCCAGGAGGGAAAAATCCATGATTAAATCATTCCTTGATTGTGCTTAGTGATTGCAATGCTATATGTAGGTACTAGAGAATTTCGATATCGGAAATCTTACGACAATCCTTGGGATTCGTAGCTAGCTTTGCCATTGTCAAATCAATGATCCATATTCACTAATTTTTCTGCCGTGCCAGATTTACATACAAAGATATGATGAAGACCTCCGTAGATAATGGATTAAAGGGAGAGTTTCGAATTTGGTAGAATAAGTGGAAGCGAGGTTTTACCATGTGGTTTTCATGATGGCATCTTAACTGGAACTAAAACTGGAAGTGATGCTTTAGTAAGGGCGGTGGTAGAGTGGGTTAGAGTTAGCATTGGCATGGCATTGGCATTCCCGTTTGGACGATAGAAAAATAAGGAGAGAGAGAGAGAGTGGTGACGGTTGAGGGTAGATGTGAATATGAATGTGAATGGAATAATAGAAATGAGGACTGGGGAAGAGTTTTGGATGGAGGAGAGTGAAGGGATGGGAATGGCATGGGAAGGCTAGACAAGGGAAAGGAAGACGAGGTGACATAAGTGAATTTAAAAAATGTGGCTCTTTTGTAGCATTTAAAATGTTTGAAGAGAATGGAAATTAAAAGGTAGTGAGTGAGATGGAAGACTGAGAGTCTGAAGGAAGGGAAGGGAACGGAAGGGAATGGAAGAGACGGAGACTGAGACTGAGGCTGACGGTGATGGTGACGGTGACGGTGAGACTATGGAGGACCAAAGTGAAATCGATACTAGTCCATATATAACAGTTTAATTTAATTACAGTCAATTAGGAAGAAAGGGCTCCTTAAAAGCATCACAGGGAAACAATGAGGAGTGAGTTTCACACATGGCATTGTCTCAATGCTGTGTATCTACATACGTCCACACAATCCCAGTCTTCCACTTCCAGTCTATAGTCATTGGCACCCCTCACTACTCTCTCACTCACTTCTCTTTCTCTCTCTCACTCTCTCTCTCTCTCTCTAAAACCGACTGCCGGCATGCCATGCACACATATTAAAGTAGAAAGTAAGATCCCATGCCTTCACCATCCCCACGGACGACGTGCAATGTATGAAGTTGGAGTTGGCCGGGGCAACTTACCAACACCGAGACCAAGACCAAGACCAGCCGCGGATCCAAGGGGGGGGCAATGGGGCTTCTGCCCCCCCCATGACCGATTGCTTTAACATTAGCGTACATACGGAAAAAAATAAAAATGGCTGCCAGAGTATACGTTTGCCCCCCCTATGAAGGTTTTGCCCCCCCCAGAAAAATTTTCTGGATCCGCCGCTGACCAAGACCAAGACCATGCAAACCAAGATGATTTGAACTTGGGACATAGCGATATCTAAAGCTTATAAGATATTGTTAGCTTGTCTAAAAGTATTTGTGTGAGTTTGTTCTGATTCTATGGCACGATGTATAATGTCTCCACCGCTCAACTACTCAACTGCTGATATTACGTAGAAACTTGGTTTCCTCCACTTGCAATCAGAGGCTGTAGTGGCTAAATGAGCTCTCTATTTCATCTGCTATGGTATGGTATGAGTGAAAATTTGGTTTCCAGTCAGTCGTCCACATGTAAAGGGTCTAAATGTGGATCTGGGTTTGGCTTAAACCTTGGCTTCGGACCTGGAGGTGGACATGGACGTGGATGTACAGGCCCGATTTAGGTTTAATGAAATGACTATGGTTACCTACGTACCTACATTATTTTCCTTACATTACTTTAATTGAATTGAGTTACAAGTGAAGGAGAGAAGACTTAGATTGTCCGCAGATTGTGTGAGAGAGGAGAGGAGAGTAATCGAGGGACATGGCTTCGTTTCGCTTTCACTTTGGCTTTCCTATTGGTGGTGAAGTGGCAAGGGAAGTGTAGTGGAGTAATAATCTGAATTCTACATGAAATGAAGAACGGTGGCCATGGCACGGAGGCGGTGGTGGTGAGTGTGCAGATGGAGGATATTATATTATAGGTATTCATTCATATGACGCGACGGCCAGAGAAAGACCAAGACCAAGACCAAGACGAAGTAGAGGAAGAGGAAGAGAAAGATGACGAGGACCAGGGCAAGAGTTGGGGAAAGAGACAGAATGAGAGAGAGAGAGAGAGAGAGAGAGACGTGAGGGAGAAGTGAGACGAGAGGACGAGACGTTCTTGTGTGAGTTGCAACGCAGCGTACTTGAATGCAAAGCAATGTAATGCTGTAAACTTTATCAAGGAATGAGAGAAAAGGAATGGATATGATTACATTAGGGAAGGCTATTAGATGAAATCAATGCAACACGCACGCTGGTTTAAAACACAAAAGCTTTGTATGCTTCCACTTTACATATTATGAATGTGAATGTATGGATGAGTTGGTTTTGGCTGGCTGAGAGGGGAGAGAAACTCTGTGAATTTAATTGAATTTTCCAGGAGACGTTTCCGTCCTTTTTCCTGGCTACTCCTTTCCCCATACACTCTCTCATCCTACTTACACACTCGCATTTATAATAACTACACCCGGACACACACGGAACACACGAGTGAGTCTCAACTCACTCTACATACCCACTCCATCCATGCTACGCACACATCACCACCTAACGTGCATCTACCTGCCTGCCTGCCTGCCTCCCCAAACTAACTTGACTTAACTTAACTTTGTCTTGATGCACATCATGTGAAGGAACCTGACTGACTTACCTCTTCCTTTCGTTTCCCCACAGAGCATCCAACAGAAAGAGACAGGAGAGAGAAGGCAGCCGTTGAAAGCACCAAGGAGTCGAGTGTGCACATCTACTTACTCCCGCATTCTTACATATATACACGTACGTATATAAATTCCTCGTGCAACCCGAGATAGACGGAAGACCAGGCGGCTATAAGAGCACCATATAAAGGACTGAAACTCGTGCTCAAACTGATACGGAAGGAGGGAGAATAAAGAGACTTTCCATTCCTTATTCCTTCTTCCTGGGCGACTAATTAATAATCGATAATGACTTCGTACCCATTGGATTTTTCCGATCGGACCACAACATCCTCCACATCGACATTAATGTCGAAAATGACGTGGAGCGGTTATGAGGACGAGGTTCTCGCTGCATTCGAACAGTTTTGGCGTCTGGGAGACTTTGTCGACGTGACACTGATTTGTGATGATTTGACACTCCGCGCTCATCGGATTGTTCTGGCTGCGAGTAGCGAGTACTTTGAGAGGATCTTTATCGAGAGCGACTGTAAACATCCTGTCATTCTTCTCAATGGATTCGAGGGCTGGGAAGTGGAGGCATGTGTGGAATTCATGTACCGCGGTGTCATCCAAGTTCCGAGTGAGAAGGTTAACGAAATCGTTACGACGGCTGGAGTACTTGAGGTAAGTTCACAAAACCATCCACCTGCTTATCCAATCCACCTTTTTACTAATATCCGTTCCTACATCTCGTCCTCCTCTAACTCTAGCATACAACTTTTACTATTCATGCCCACAGTCTATGTCTACTGTCTACAGTCAGCGTCAATTGTACATGCATATAGCCCTTGCTTGCACTCTTTCCCCTTTTATTATGAGCTCACAAGGGGAGCATAAACAGCAAGTTGTAACTCGTAAAACTCCGTAACTCTTTCATTGCCCAAGTATGTATACACAACAGTTGATAGGTCTACTCTTTACTATTATTACTCCTACACTGCACTGTACTGTCGCAGCAGTACAGTGGGCAAAATCCCGTATACTAGTAGAAGCTCATTTTTATGCTTGGGAAACCCCAAAATTTTTTCCAGTGGGACAAGAGCAAATGTGGTTAAGTTGACTGTAGGGACTATAAGGACAGGGACGTGCTAATTACATCTCAACTTTAGATTTTCAGACAAACAAGATGCATCCTTGACTTAGGCGAAAATAAAGCAAAACATTTAATAGAAAAAAATTGAATCACTCTTTCCATGTAAAACGGGCCGATCGAGATCCAAAGGAAAGAGAGGAGGGGAAATGTATAGGGATTTTGGAATAATGCTCCAAGAGTTTGGACACAAGTTATATGTACTTTTCCTATGGCTATTATATTCACAAGTCAGTCAAGTAAATGCCTCACAAATACATAGGAGAGAATCATTAAATCGTTTGCCCAACAAAATTCGAGGAATTGACTCAGAAATCGTGGGATGGGATGCTGTTATGTCATTTAAATTAATCCGTCACAAGTCACTTCTTTCATTTTTTTCCCTTCTTGGCTAGTATCACAGTCGCTAGGTACTATTAGACATATCGAAATGCTAATAATGTCGACATTCTCATCAGCATCGACTTGACTACTAATACTAATACTAATGCATTGTAAGTATGTATAATGATGGTATTTGAGTTGAATGCAGAAAAAAGTGGAGTTGAGTGGAAACTTGCCTCGCTTTAATAGGTACATACTAGGTACAGTCTTTGACTCCGCATCACAGATTAGTCTTTCAAGTCTGAATTAAACTTTTAACGACAAAAATTAATGATAAGGACTAAAGTGTTTTCAAATTTTTGCACATGCTAAGCAGTGAGCTGTGAGCAGTAATGATTTGAATGCAAGAGTAAATATAGTAAAAAAAACAAGGAAATTGAAACATAGCATAGGAAGGACATAGAGACATGGAGTCAGACATTGAGTCGAGGAGACATAAAGCCTTGTGACATCTGAGGACCTGAGAGGATAGGGAAACCCAAAGGATGTGAAACCACTTGTACGTTTACACTCATTGAACACCTATGCCTATGCCCATGGAGTAGCACAAGTAACTAGCATCTCATTAATTACGATTAATCTCATTAGCTAGGAAAAAGAGTTGCAAAGTATAATAATCATAATTCATGGTGGCGAATTCGAATGGAGCAAACTATAATTACAGTTACTCGAAAAAACACAACCTAAAAAGAGGAAGGAAGGAAGGAAGGAACGACGATGCTGATCACGATCACGATCATGTTGATGCTGATGCTGATGACGACGATGAGCTATGTGTAAAATTGTGAGAGGCCTCGGAAAAAAATTGAGTCAACTCAAAACTCAACTTTGTATAGCTAATGACTTAAACAAGTGCAGTGGCAAATAGAGAATGGGAGAGAGGAGCGTAGCCCCTACCAACATAATCATACCTACCTACTTATATATACATATATATATATATATATATATATAGTTATTCTGCGTGGGTATGGGACGGAATGGAATGGAATGGAATAGAATGGAACGGAATGGACGTGGAGGAGGGGAAGGGGAGCAATCATCACGAAACACTGCCTGTGTGTGTGGTTCGACGTAGACCTCGACTATAGACGTACGTACCAACATTAGGTAGTTGGGACAAGGTGCGTGCATAATAAATATTTAGTTGTTTGTAATATCAAGTCTTCATTACTGCACTATTTTCCCGAACGTCGAGTGTTGTTGGTGTTTTGGTCCGGGTTCATGTGTAGCATGCGACTTGACTTTATACTACCTACTATGTATACTGGGGACAGAGAGAGAGATAGAGTAGAGTAGAGATAAAGTTGAAGAGAAGATTGTGAAATATATGCGACAGGTCTAAAACTGAAGGCACAAGTAAAAGTAAAAGTAAATGCAAAGTAGGTAGGTACATACATATCTGTACACACCACACAGACACACGAATGTCCCTGTCTCTGTCTCTGTCCCTCATTTAGAAAGTGAAACAGCAGAGGAGAGGAGAGCTCCTGTGATATGCATGTGGAGTCGAAAGCAGAGGTCTTTCGCTTGCAGATTCCGAGATAGAAGGAGATATCTGTGCTAGGACAAGAGCACACATTCGCCATGGCCACGTATACATAGGCAGATACCAGATAGACAGACAGATAGAGAGAGAGAGAGAGAGCGATGCAGGGACTGGAGACTGTACATATAAGGAGGCAGCACATAGATAGCGATAGATTTCGTATGATCACAGTAAGACTCATTCTCATTGGGAGAAAAGGACACAGTAATTAAAAACGCTGTCTTCGAGTAAAAATGTCTAAAAATGTTCCCCATTGAAAACCGCAGCAAATTAATTCCGCATCCATGGAACAAGTCACAAAACGAGACATCGTTCTGTCCTCCTCTTCATACTCGTGCTTTTACTCTCTACTTGCTTGCTCTCCGTCTACATTCCTCCTTCCTTCTGCTCATCAACGTGAGTAGTGCAGTGAGCGAGTGGTGGAGTGTATGTAGTTAGTTGTGGAGAAGATAGGCTGGTGTACCGAGAGAAGCCAAGCCAAGCCAGAAGAGAAGAGAAGAGAAGAGAAGAGAAGAGAAGAGAAAAGAGAGGAGAGGAGATGAGAGAGAGAGAGAGAGAGAACACTCTCGACGTTTGGATGTACGTATGGGGAGTGTGACGGTGGTGGTATGGTTGGTAGGTGGTATATGTAGGTAGGGATATGTGTGTATGTCAAGTTGGTTGGTTGGGTGGTTCGTTCATAAGTACACCGAACCGCCCTTTGATACACAAAAGCAAGGTTTGACGGAGAGACGAGAAACGTATCTCTTCTCATTACCGTCCTTTAAATGAAATCATCAAGCGGAAACATACTCTGATACGATAACATTCTCTGGGGTTTCTCTATTAAATAATACACAGAAGAGACAGAAAGTCACCGAGAGAGAACGACATAGACATTACAACACAGATATGATATGACTGACTCAGGGAGAGTGAGAGAGAGAGAGAGAGAGACGAACGAAATTCAATTTACGGATGAAGCCTTGTGTTTTCATAGATTAACTGACTGACTTTAAAACATTAACATTCTCTGTAGTATCATATTATCAATGTATGTGTGTCTGTCCCGAGTGTCTCAAGTCTACCGAGTCCTCAGTCCTCGGTCGTCTCATCTTGATCCTTTCTATTACATCCTTTACTTTTACATCGAATCCCCACGCTTAACCGACCCAAGCCAAGCCAAGCCAAAGGAAACCATCCACAAACTACATACATGTGTACCTAATGCGTACTTACCTATACCTACGACTACGACTACGGCTACGACTACCACTAGCACGACCAGCAGCATTCCCACCACTGCAACTTGACTTCCCACAAACAGACAAAAGTAACAAGGTACAGTATCAGTGCTGTCCCCAGATAGTCATGTACAACTACAACTACGATGACGACTGCAAAGGCGAAGTTAAGACTAAAAGACAACCACAGCGTCCGTTAACCATCTTAAACAGAGAATCTTATTCAACTCAATAGTCAAATAGAAATAGTCAGTGCATTAAATTTTCACGACTGGAAAATTTCCAGTATTCCCATCAAAAGTTTTGGCTGGCTAATCGAATTAATTAATATTACTCATGCTGCTTGGACATTGAAGCCAAGAGACAAGAGTTAAGCCATCAGTTTAGCGAATTAGCATCATTTCTGGACGCGGAGAGACAAACAGGTAAAGAATAAAAGGAACAAGAGTAGCGAGTGTTCCTTGTCTTGTCTTGTCTTCCCTTCTTGGCTGCTGGAAACAGAGTTGTCGAGGTTAACCCGGAGCAGACACTCACCCCTCCCCATTCCATTCCACTCGACGAACAAAAGACATGCTGCACCTCTTTTGTTTGACTCGTGGTGGGAAATGCGGGAGGGAAATCAGTAATTTTTAAGAGATGCCGTCCTCGTGATAATCATGCGGTTGTGGGAGTCAGGATGACGGTGACATTGGCCGCTGTGGGCATGTGTGTAGTTACTCATCAGCATATGTCGAGATGAGATTGCATTTACATTGAACTGAATTGAATTGAATTGACGGTGGTGCCGGTGGAGATGGAGAGAGATGTAAAGGTGATTTGTTTTGTTTACGTTTGATGTGACAGATCCGTGGTTTGGCAGACTATGTGAGTAAATTGGATGAGATGACAATGGCAATGAGGATGCCATTACCGATCCCGATGAATATGACGAGTAATCGAGTCACAACCCCGACAACGACGACGACTACGACAAGAGACTCATCAGTGATAATGACGGAGGAGCCACTTGAGCCAAATATGGCTTTTGAGTTTGACAACAACCCGAGGTCTCCGAAATGTTTGAATTTGTCGATGGGTGCCCACCTGAATGAGAGCCCACAAACCACAGCAGCGTCGGCATCCACAGCGGCAGTCGTAGCAGCAGCAGCAGCTGCTGCAACAACAATTCTGCTCCGACAATCTCCGCTGAGGAGAAAACAGGTTTGTTTTACTTATTATCTCTCATCCTACACTTCTGCACTTGTACTCTTCCCCTCTTCTACACTTTACCTTCACACTAATGCTCGACTCAAATGCTCACTCTATCTACCTTTTCCCCACTTCTCTCTCTCTCTCTCTCTCTCTCTTTCCAACCGAGTCTTGGAAACTACGACTGGCTGGAGACAGACAGGTATGTGTGTTAGTTTTAGGATGAGTATGGAGAAAGGTTGGTAGTCCGTATGAATCCATCCCACTCCGACATTCCGGTTTAGCGGAATCTGAGTGAGAGGGAAGCATGTCTCCAACTCAGCTCTACTTCTAATATGTAGTAAGTTGAGTACATGAACACTATGAAGATGCTTACAGTGCATAGTGGAGAGAGTCTTGAGTATTTGGTGGCTGTAGTTGTAAGTTGTATGTAGTTGGTGGTTGGAGCGGAGGATTGGAAGGTGCTAAATGTAAGTGTATTTGAGGGAAAGGTTGGCGAGAGAAAACCATCGGCAAGTTGAACATGACGAATTCAATCTCATCCACATGGTAGTGCAGTGCAGTGTGGTGGGTGTATGTACCTATGTAAGTATGTATGTGTGTGTGTGTGGATGGATGGATGGATTGGGATTTGGGTGGTGGCTGGGACTGGGACGACGGTGGGAAGGAAGTGAAGGAAGAAGGACTACTAGTAGAAGTCAATGGGTTTGGGGAAGCTTCAAGTGCACACGCACACATACACACAACGGCAAACTGGAGTGTAGTGGCAACACAAATGGATAAACAACATTTGAGTGCTTTTTGGTGTTTCGCTAAATTGATGAATATTTTTGATGGCTTAATTTGCATTTCATTTATCATCTGGTTCTACTCGTTCTACTGTGTTTTTCCTCAACAACTTGACTTCCTTGGTCTGCCCACTCTCCTCTCCTCTTCTCTCCAACCCGCGAGATTCCCATCCTCTCGCCAACACAACACAAGAGAGCAGAACGGAACGGAACGGAACGCAACGCAACGTCTTATTAGTCCTCACCATCCATCCAACCAATGTTCTCAGCTTGTTTCCAAAGTTTGTGTAACCCAGAAACATAGTTTTTATCTGGCTTGCAGTAATTTTATTGCTGTACCAAAGCGACATTTTTCTACCCGCTGCATTCCTTGCTCCTTTCCCTTGTCATTGTCATTGTCTCATTTACAACTACAGCCATTCAATGCATAGCGCTCATTCCATTGTAGCTTCTTAAGTACCGAGTAAGTCCCTGGGACCTGGACTTTACCAGGGTTTTTTGTCAGCAAATCATGACAAGGTATAAATAATAAATCCGCGGCAGCTTCTGCTCATTCCGGAATCCGAACAAAAATGTTTGGGGAACGCTGAGACAATCCACGGAGAACAATCGACCCTAACTGGATCACATCTAATTAAGCTTACTTGTAACTTGTAGCCAGTTTACTGTATGTAGAAGCTTCATAATTTCATAATCTAATATTTTGACTATGTATTTAGTTTGGACTGCATGTTCCTTCTTAGTCTATTTATTTTTAGCTTCAACTTTGACTTTTTCTTGGCTTTCAAATTGATTCTTTTCTAATTTTTTTTTTCGTAGTAAGGCAGTTACCTACTATGATATGATTAGGAGAAGTTAGTAAAAGCAGAAGATATAGAGAGTAGTTTCAACTGAGAGCTTCCTTAATTAATTTCATAATATGAGAGGTAAAAAATGGAAAAATGTATCCAGATTGGTGAAGGGAGAAAGGAAATGGTTGGATTGTGACTTCTGACGATGAGTTGGGGATTTGTTGGTCAGAGTGTAAAGTGAAGTTTTAATGAATTTAGGCAAGGCCTCGTCGAAGATCAGGGGATTACGTAGCTCAAGATTTGCGGAAAATCAACTTGGATGAGAATCAAGTGATTGACTACAGGACGACAAGTAATTCGAATTCCCATCCCCATGCAAAGAACTATCATGACCATCATCAGCAGCATCAGCATCTACATCATCATCACGATCTCCCACCGATAATCCAACAACCATCACCCGTAAGGAATTTTAATTAGCTACTAATCTCTCTCACTCCTCCCACTCCCATTCCCTCGCAATCCTTTTTCCCTTCCTCTGCTCCATCCTCAATTAAATGACCTCTGACACGAACTTATCCTGTCATATTTTGCTCGACATAATTTAACGGGGCTGGATGCATGCAAACTACTTAAGTTCCTAGATTCCTCCATTCTAAATGTATATACCATGACGATGCACTGTCATTGTGGCATGGTTGGTGCTACATACTTACGTTAGTATGGTTATGGTATGCCTGGATAAATCAATAAAAGTGTGCCTAATTATTTTGCTTTTCCCATTATTCAGCCCAATAACAATAACTCTGACGATGGGATTTCGTCATCAAATTGTGTTATCTCGCCCCCCAACTCACCTCCGTATTTCTTCCCAAAAGCCTCGCCACCCTCACCAGAGGAAGGCCATGCATGTTCCACCCCACCGATCTTCCCTCCTTTTACCAACGGCTTTGGTCAACCTGGACACTGGCCTGGTTTGCCATTAGGACCTGCTCCAATATTCGGAAGACATCGAGCCCAACACAGCGCTCCGAGGGGTGGTCCACCACGGGCTTGGAGCAATGCAGACTTAACCGAAGCTCTTCATAATGTTTGGAATAAGAAAATGACCACGTCACAAGTAAGTTTATTTCTAAATGAATGTCAAAGGTCGCCCAATGCACTTTCGAAAATGACTAACATTAACAACCCTTACGTTACTCTCCCCAACCAGGCCTCAAGGATATTCGGGATCCCATACAATAGTTTACTTATGTACGTTCGAGGGAAGTATGGGAAGTCACTAAAGCTGGACTTGCTTAAGAAAGGACTGGACATGGCACTGGAGAATAAGAATAATAATAAATCCAAGTCACCCGAGAGCATCAGTAGTACACCCGAGTTTAATCCATTCAGTGCCGGGATCTTTGGTGAGTACCCACCCCCGTTCCCATTTGCCTCCGCTCTTTCACATATTCTGCCACCACCCGGGATGGAAAGTGTCAAGAATGAGTTGGGCAAGACTGAAGACTTGAAATGAATTGAATTGAAGAGGATTCCGGATCTCTTGGCTTCAATATCTTACGTAACTTAGCTTCAAATTTCATTAGCACAAGTATTTACACAAGGAGGTTCATCGTACCATTCATACCTACTTGCATATACATAGGTATTTTACTGCATACAACTCAGACTAACTCTAACTCTAATATGTAACTATAGCTGTATACTGTTTCATAGAGGTACACAATGTCATAAATGATGATAGGCACATATCGTGGTCGATGGTGGACAGCTTAGCATCATTTCTAGAAAAAGATTGATTCAAAACCCTTCAAATAAGATGATACATAGATGCTCCACCCTCAGCGGCGATATGTCTTGGTCGTAGAAAGTTGAACTGTTAGTTAGGAAAGGAGATCGAGATTTTAAAATCGGCTCAAAGAATCACACAAAATGCAATCATGTATACGATTTCATACCACCCTGCAAACTGCAACTATGCATAAGTGTAGCACATTCACATTTACTCTAGACCATAGGATACATTTCATACCCTATTTACGATTTACGGATTCATACAGATATCACTATTACGATACTCTACTATAATTACTATACACAACATTCAGATCAACTATATACTATTTACTATAAGTGGGTAGCTATAGGCAGGAAGTACGTGAAATCAAAGCAGCTAATTATCATAGTAATAACAAACTAATAATAATATAGGTAATAATGATGTAGGAATACATTGATAGCTGATTATTATAGGCTATGAAATCATGAGTTGAAACATTTCGAATCTATCAAGTGTTTACTATTACTATTGGGTGTGTGCTCATGATCAACTGAACTATTAACCAATTCGCTCTCTATCTAAATATAATAATTCTTTATCTCACTAGTATCTAGGTCGGTAATACTCCTATATACAAATACTTCTATATAGAATACTACTTTTAAACTACTATATCTACTACTATAGGTATATATCTTTAAGTAATATATAGTGTATACTCTCCCTATTCCAATGCGAAACAACGTTATTCTCCAATTTCGTTGCCATAAGTTGAGGTCTTTACTTTGCATAATGTTACCATATAATTATAAGCGCGATTTATCAGAAAGTATAAAAGACACAATACTCAAGTATATATTTACCTACACCTTAAATACTTTTTTGTTCAACTGAGAAAACTCACAATATAAAATAAAATAGAGGGAATAAAAATAAAGAGGCATCAAGAATTTACATACAGAATTATTTTAGGAGTCGTTCATCGTATAATTAATAGTGTTTACTCACGATCAGCCAAGTGTACTAGTACTAGTAGTGTAATTATTATTGCCCGTAAATAATAATTACTTGTCAGTTAAGAAAGTCGATCTTGAAAGACAAAAAATAATAAATTGGTCTCAATTAAATAACAAGGAAACGAGAAAGATGACTGAATGGGTCAGGGAAATCGGAAATTAGATGAAGAGCGGATCAATTTACAAATAAAGTTACATCTGAAACTTTAAAGGTGGTTGAAATTGAAAGATAAAAGTACGTGTAGAATTTATACACTTGTTGTAATACCATATTAATTCCAAGTTAATTTTTCGTTCTCCTGCTTTAACTCATTAAATCATTACTAACTACTAATGTATACACTATGGGATCCTCAGTTATATTCAGGAAACACATTTTAAACGAAGAAAAAAAACAATTTGAAACTAAATCTCCTCGAAAGTATTGAAAGTGTGATAATTAGGTACACTAAATCAAAATCAGGTCTAAGCCTTTTACATAATGGTTAAGGTTACGATAACAATTTCGAATCACGGTCTCGCATTTGCACATACATACATACAGGCAGGTAATTCATTCCGTGAAAAAAAAACTAAACTCAGGTTCGCAATTTATTAATTATTACGGAGTACATATGTCAGAGAAAGTTAAAGCTACTAGATGCATACATGAAAGCAGTATTACATATATAAATCATATAATTATTATTATTACTATATACATATATATATATACGAATAAATTATATATAAATAAATATACTTCAATAAATATAAATAAATCTTTATTGGTCGTGGATACATGAAATAGGCACAACTACCTCGAAACCTATGATTACATATTTACCTACAAAATTACCCATACGAACTTTAATTCTCCACTATTTGGGTAGGTTATACTACCTTCGTAAATTTAGCCTATGCTACATAGGACATGCCTACGATTTGGTTGAGTTAACTTTGGCTAACGCTCTCTAATTTTTCTAAGCTTTGTCGACTACTACTGTGTACTTCTGTATATCTTCTGGTACGGCTTTAAATTTATGCCCAAGATTATAATTAAGAGGAACAGGTACATAATTCTCATTACGAATTTAAGTTGTTCGTTACCGATCATCTTCTCGTGTAAATCTTGTTGTTCCTCCATGTTCTTGTTTACGATTAAAATTCAGAGCTGACTGGGTCTACTTGATACGGCTACTTTATAATACTAACTATCAGTCTCAGTCACACCTTTGATTATGTATCTGTGTACATTGTCTACGTAAGACTACATACATATGTACATATAAAGTATCTCTACTATACCTACCTATTTAATTATACAATTACTACCAGGTAATTACCATGTACTCAAACAAACCAGTGCTTTTTACTACTCACGTGTGCAGAGATATAATGAAGATATATCTTGGTCGGGTTATCTTGAAACGGGTTAAAATTAGTTGTTGTATGTAGTTGTAGGGGAGAGATGGATAAAAAAAGGAAAATGAGAAGTGAATGAAATGGAATTATTGCAGGTATAATTTAGTATAGTATGCTAGAGCTAGACTACTCATAAGCTACTCATAGAAAGAAAGCTAGGGTAGAGGTAATTACGAGTACAGTACATGTCATGTATGTATAGAGCCAGGATGGTGTGGATAAGTGATAAGGACGGAAAGATGTAGAGAGAATAGAATTGAGGAAATGATTCGATTTACGAAAGCGAAAATGAAAGTGAAAAGGAAAAGGAATAGGAAAAGGACGACGACGACTGCGACTACATACTACATACATACCTCATTGGATGACGGGTTTTTTAAGTGACGTTGATAAAGACGGGTAAATTTCAGGTACTTGAGACTTATGCATATAAAGTAAGGCGTATTTGTAAGTGTAGTAAGTACCTACTCATGTTAGTAGGTGTATGCTGTAGGTAGAAATATGGCAGGTGAAACCTACATGGAAATCCACGTAATGAATGGCAAGGAAGAAGGATGTTGTTTCGCTATGTTCTCGTATAGTATGTTACGTTATGTTAGATTGGGTTGGGTGTAAGAGTAAAGTGTTGTAATACCGTCAATGTTGTAGATCGTAGGTACGTCGAGTTGTTTTCTCGGGGAGCAGTGGCAATAGGCAATAGTTTACAGCCCGCCTCTCTCACTTAGTACTCGATAGCTATCTTCATTGGGGCTACGTGTAACATCAGTATCTGTTCTTGTTCTTGTTTTGGTTCTTGTTCTTGTTCTTGTTCTTGTGTCGCACTCCGTTTATCCTCTAGAACGATAAGCGCAGTTTGCTAGAAAGACAAGGTTTGCTAGGTTTAGGGAAGAACGACGACTATTTTCTAACCTTATTTGCATCTGTCTACCACGTTTAACATTTGCACTCTTATTGTTATTTATGTTATCAGTAAAATATATACCAATGTCTACATATCTACTACATAAACCCAGCCATTTACATTTCCTCCATTGTCCATCAATTCTCCGATGACACCACCGCACTCTCACAATAACCTACCTTAGTCTCAACAAGCATTAGAATTAGAAAGTGAACCGAACCTGTGGAAGGAGATTGCACATTTTATGAAATTCCCATGTTAAACCAATACCAATCGATATTAAATAAAAGTACACATACATTTACCGTACCTACCTACGTATATAATTATATTATTATTGTCAATATTACATTTATTCCATTATGATAATACACATTCTATTAAAAGCGTCGAATTAAAACAGTTCAATATCATTACAAAAAACATACATTTGAAATAATTCTTTTATTGCAACAAAAAACTGAACATGTTTACATAATTTTAATACTGTAATTATTATACTTACATACTTTACACTAACATTTCAGAGAAAAGGAGACACTGCATGGCATCACAAACACATATCCATGCATTATGTAATCAGTCTAGGTATATCTTCTTATATGAAACTTATAAATTTCTTACACACCTATAGAAAGGCAATACGCTAAGAAAGATGGAAACTACTTTGTCTGTACAATGGTGCCCCGTGGTATGCATGCTGTGGGATTATGATTTGATTTGACTCGATGCTTCGATTCGCGATACCAGAAGCAAATGAACAAATCCCTTGGAATAAAATAGAATAATGGAAAACATTAGAATAGGAATAAGAGATTTGAAGAGTAGAAAGTGAAGACAGGTTATGTTGTTGACGAACACTGAGGACTGAGAGTCCACGCGACTTAAAGAGAGAGAGAGAGGAACTGAGTGAGTGAGCCGAGTTTGTGGATGTGGATGTGGATGTGGATGAGGAGTGGGAGTGAATTTAAGTTGTACTAAAAGCATCAAGGGTTTAAAAACTTTACAGAGGAGAAATTAATACGAAGAGGAAGAAGAGAAATGCATGCATGTATTTGAGCAATTCTTACGTTAGCCAGTGCAGCTAGTACTCCACGTATCACGTATCGCGTCTTAAGCATAGCCTCCCTATTCAAATTCATAAGGCTAAGGGAAAGTTTGTGCAGAATAATATTCCGATAACTTAAGTTAATGAGAAGGTGGAAGGAGAGAAGGTGATTGAGACGCGGAGAAGGAGATGATATGATGGAATATCCGTAGGTAGGTAGTGAGAGATTACCATAGGGAACGAATAATAATTATACAATTATTATTCGTTCTATAAAATTAACAACTACACTC
>JAAXYX010000046.1:0-88195 GCA_036851915.1 Ptenothrix huangshanensis | reverse complement strand
AAAATTTTTACAAGCAATTCCAGAGTAACTAGAATTATAGAGAGCCTTCCCCCAGCAGCATTTAACATATGTTTTTATGACGAAAACAGAAATAGCACAACCTGCTTCTATTTAGTCTCTGAAATACTGAAGAGACTGTAATTATGTAATTCTGTAATTTTATTGTGACTAGTGAGTGGATTCATTTTAGATTGCTCTTTCTCTCTAGAGAACTTCATCTGTTCTCCAATGTAATGAATGCATGAACATCCTACACTGTATACTGGACGGGATTTCACTATTTCACGCGTAAGTATGAATATGCAGTATAGGTATGCGACATATATGCAGTTCTACTGTGCATCTGTTGGCTTGAGGTACTTTGGTAGTCAGTTGCAATGTGATGCCAGACCCTGTCCTGTCCACCTACGTGAGAGTGAGTCCCTCAAGGTGCATAGCGTAGCTTTCCATCCGTCTCAAATTCAGGTCCAGGTGAAAAAAAGTTTGATAATGAAGAAATTATTTAGTTACCTGTGCAGCAAAGATCCAAATGTGAAACGCGAGCTGTTGTTGATGTTGTTATTGTTGAGGATTTGAGACTGCTGAACGGAGCAAATAAATGGAGACAATTAGTGTTGGTAGATAACCACTTGGCGTAAAATATAATCCGTCGTAATTACAAAGTCTGAGTGGAGCAGACTTTGACTTGACTCTGTGTAGAATAATATACGGATGTGGAGAGAGAAAAGAAATAATGGAATTTTGTAATGTGTTTTTTACGTCGGCTTATTAATATGCTATCACACGGACAAAGTTCAAGATATCAGACGCTGGGTGGTATTCTCTGACTTTTGAGTATTAATGTCTCGACGAATATGTAATGCGAACGGAGCGACGAAATGCAAACGAGAGCAGGAGCAAGAAAGAGGAACAGACGAAGAGAATAGAAATCGAAGATACTCAAGCACCAATTAAAGTTTGATTCTCAGTCTGAGTCAGTGATGAGAAAATAACTTGTATATAATTACACGTATAATAAATGGTAGTAATTACTGGGAGTCACAGTTGATTTTAGCTAATGGACTGGATGGACGGGCTCAACTGTGCAGTTGCAAGTACGAAATCCTTCTCAGGTCTGACCGAGCAAAATTTTGGTCTTTTATATAGATCCTGAAAATTTGGCCACTTTGTATTGTAGTATTGTAGATGATTATGAATACGATTAGTGTTAATGTTTTGATGGAAGATGGCTAGTTGAGCAACTGCATGAAAGGACGAACGAACACCGTGGAGTTACATTCTAAAATCGTAAACGCGAATCAGTCTCCCGAATAACAATGCCTTACCTAACTCCTACGTTCGTAAGTGCCATGAGTAGGTACTTATACTCACTACTTGCATCCCTTAGCCTGCCGTGGTTACGAAATCCTATGTCGAATCCTTACCTACGACAACCCCCAGAAATATTCACGCCCAGCAGATTCACAGCCACATTCACGCTCCCCGATGCTTCCATTGGCTTTCCAATGTTACCAATTGTCAATGAGACTCTGGAGCTTTTTCCCTTTCTTTACCAATTTTGATCATGATACGGGCAGCAGGACATGATCCGTACATACTCCATCCCATCCACAGTCACACAACAATCATTCCCTCTAATAGATTTCCATTCGGTGGTGAGGCGATGGTCAGCCGCAAAATGAGAAAGCAACAGCCCCATCCCTCACATTCAGTCAGTCCACAGTGAAAAGCTCTAGTGTTACTATTACTCGTAGGTATCTTAGTATTTACACATGATGTGAGGCTATCGATGACGTATCGTGTGTATGAATTGTTACTCATGTCATTTCAGTGGCCAGTGACCAGGACCAGAACAGAATCATCACAGTCTTGTTTCCTCCGTCCGCAGCTGAGTGATGAATACACGTCTAGGAGGAAAGATAAACAAGTGGAACCCCTTTGCCAGCTTCCCTTGCAACCTGGTCTGGTCCTTGGTTGCCTTGGAATCGTTACCACATACTGGTGCATACTAAGACTGCCTGAGACGAAGACGTCTCGCATCCAAGTACTTACCTCAAGTCGACTTACAATGTTAGAATACTCGGCAGTTAAACCCAAGGCCAAGGTAGTAAAAAAACGAGGCAACGTTCCTAGCCATGATTCGAAGGGCTGTACGCGAAACCCGTTTTCGCTACCTATTTCTGTTCCTTCGATACAATGGCAGCCATGAAAGCTCCTCGACTCATTTTCCAAATCCAAATCCACATGTTTCCCCTGTGAACCGATTTCGACGCACCAGGTCCCAGAATACGCCGAAAAATGCGTGGAAGGATGGGATTTTATGCAAAAAAAGCATCGTTGCACATAACACGCTCCGTGGGACTTGGACAACTTGCTAGTTTTAACATCCGTTCCATCCCTTGCCTTTGCTTCGCTTTGCCTCGCACTCTGCTCGACGGTCTCCGGTCTACGGTCTGCAGCCCCAAGGATTCGTATTCCTTTTCGTATTCGTATTCCTTACCTACAGACAGACGTTGTTTGTTGTTGCTGAGAAGAAGCGAAGGAAATTGTGTAGTTTTTTGTGCACATCTTGTCAGATAGGTCTCGTTATAATGTTTATAAGGTTGGGTGTGCGTGTACGCATGTACGCACCAATGGCAACTTACTTACCTACTACCATCTCCATATACGTACGGTAAACATTTAATAGCATACTTGGCTTTGGTGCTTGGTTTCTCTTTCATCGCTGTTGTGGGACCATCCTTTTTCCATGACTTTGAATTTCACTCGACTCCAATCCAAACCTTCCCATCTTTTTACCTTTCCTACGCCACACTACAACAGTCTCCTGTACATACATACGAAGCACATCTGTGCGAGTTTGGGTTCTCCAAGGTGTACACGGTTCGCATTCGCAGTGTGAAATGCAGTTATGCAGTCATCCTCCTGCATATCCTGGTACACCATTACTATATGCGTACGCCCATACAACTATAACTATTTCCCCCTCCCGTTCTTACTCTCTCTCTCTCTCTCTCTCTCTCTCTCTCACTCTCGCTCTCTCGCTGGGTGTCTTCCCTCTCTGCAATTTTTTCAACCTTCCACTTCCACAAGTTCATACGCACACTACCAACAAGATTGCAATGCTAAAATCAGCCAACACTGAGGTATCACAACCGGCCGCTTCTCTACGCGCGTACGCTACGTAGGTAGGTACTTTTATTTCACGCATGTAATCCTCCGATGCGATGCGACGATGCGATGCAGTTTCTTACATAAACAGGAATGCTACAAACCGTTTTTTTAAATTCCTTCACCGTTTGCAAGCTTACCGCACAAATTCGGCACTAGTCTCGTGGATGACGCATTGGCATTGGCATTGGCGTGGGATTGGTTTCAGCATTAGTATTGGCACTAGCACTGGCATTGGCACTGGCATTTCTTTTTGCCGGGTATCATGCGTCTCCTGCACATGTCGGACGCACATCGGCATCCTTTTGTCAATTGATTAAGGTTTATGCGGAGGAGTAACCTTACCTCGTTGAACCTGAAAACGCTGGTTTAGACTATATTACAGTTTGACGAGTAAGCATCATTATTAGCTGCAGTAGATTATTCTAATAGCCGCTTTACATCGTTACTCACTGGACAATTACACGAAGAGAATGGATTTAAGGTAGATCAAGGAGGACACGGTGATACTGGTAACAGTAATATAGGTAGTAGAACTGTATTATTATGTAATAACGTATAAGATAAGTGATATGGTGCAGGACCAAGGCAGGCTAGCAAATGAGACTCAGATGACTACCAAAACTCAAACCAAAACCCAAATAATCAGCCATTCATTAAGGAAGCTGGAAAATCTGGTCGTCTCCTATCGTGTCTAATTTAGTCATATGTATATATAATTATTTACAATCACATCTTGGCAGAAATGGAAGCAAGTTAATTATAAACGCAATCTCGAAGATTCCCTAAGTCCTGCAGACTTTAGGGTGTCATTGTCATTGTCATTGTCATTGTCATTGTCATTAGGAGTTGGAGAAGGTAGAATGAGTAGACGGGGAACTTACTACGTAATTTAGGTAGGCACTTATAAACCTTCATCTCGATGTTGTATAATAATACTCGTGGAAAAGGAAACAGCAAAAATTAACAAGTTGCGCATGTCTGTATAAACAAATTGAGGGAGGATTGAGGGTTAACGTGGAGCATAGGGGCCTTGGCTTGGCAACATAACATCAATTTCAACTTCAACTTCAACTTCAACTTCAACGTCAACGTCAGCGTCAGCGTCAACAAATAGCAAAGATAAAGTGGCCATACTAAAGTGGACTGCCATCAGCCTCATTCTCCGTGTAAAAGATTAAGCACTGTCCGTCGTAACTGATATGTAGGCACAGATACATAACTGCCAATCTGTTTGCAGTGCTATGGAGCAGCTGACAGTAACATCATGCTCTAGTCCACATCCTTTTTTTTTCTAAAATCCCAGTACTATTTCCTCGGACAGTGTGTACCAAACCCATCAATACATCTTTCATAAGAAAGCACAAATGACCAAGGAAATATTTCACAGGTAGTATTTCCAACCCCAAAGAATTTTCTCGTCCGACTCACAGTTTGCAAATTACTCGGGTTTTAAACAACATGGGTGTGTCACTAGCATAATGTAATTATTGTGGAGTAATAATGACTTTTGCCAGAATACACTCATTGGCATTACAATGGCACTACCCCTCCAGCCAATAGAAAGCACACCAGATATGCTCCGCATGCAGAAAAGGATGCAATCAAAATAATTAACAAGGAGATTGTGGGATTTATGTTTGTATTCCTAAATCTGCAGCTTGCTATACCAAGATATGTTGTAATTGTAATTGTAATTATGTCCGTCTTAAATCTTAATGATAGCATGCATTGCTAATTAGAGAGCACACAGAGTACGAATAATATTCCACGGAAATCAACCCTTACGCCAAACCAGGGCTAATGATATTTGGGATTTTCCTCGGTACTTGATTGAGAGACACTTGGATTGAAGGAAATGATCAAGTGCTTCACGGAATCATTTGGAAGAGTAAACAGCAGATTTTGCATTACGTTGGAAATCATCACAGTTATCTTAAAATAGTTTGGATTGTTGGAAGTTGGAAGAGTGGTGAAAAAGTGAGAGTTTTTTCTTCATTGATTGCTGTTGTTGGTGAGTGTGGGTAATGGCAATGCGTAGATATGTGGAAATATCTGTACTAGTACCTTTGAGGAAGCTATGCATATAGACAGTTGTGGGTTTTGGGGATCAGTAGGGCAGGAGTAGTTTGATATCATGGATAGATGGACTGGAAGCATGTTAGCTTATTACATTCGCAGCCACAGCCACGAACACCATGTGGTATGTAGGAAGAAGCTGAGGCAGAAGCTGAGGCAAAGGAGTGAGGAGTGCAGAAGAAGAGATGAGAAGACGAGAGAGAGAGAGAGAGAGAATGAAAGAATGCAGGGAAGAACGGAGGAGAAGGAGCAAGTGAGTTTGTATTTGTATTTGTGCGTTTGTAAGTGTGAGGATGGAGGAAGAAGAAGATGCAATGAATGCTCGAGCAAGACGTGGATAGAGTACGCATGGAAGGCAAGGCATGGAAGCAGGTTGCTCAAGCTCACTTTTCGTTTTTTGTCTTCTCTCTCTCTCTCTCTCTCCTCCTCTCCAGCTGTATTTCGTCTTACAGTTTGCTCGTAGCTGTGCAATCCAAAGCCAAAGCCAAAGCCAAATCCAAATCCAAATCCAAGCTCCGTTTGCCAGTCAGAGTTTAGCTGTAGATTGCCTTTCTTGCTTGCACTCTCCGGCTCCTCTGCGGTTATTTCGACTAGGGCTGAGAAAAAACCAATTCGTTCTGCGACGAGGGGAAGTTAAATGAAACAAAAAATAGTATGGAGAAAATGGCCGAGTTGGGAGTCAGTGCATTGCCAATGCCATTCTTGTTGGCAATGGTGCCGGTGGCAACCCGCTTCAGCCTTAAATTCTTTATATAGCATGCTTCCAACTTCCAAGCTAAAGCTTCCTTCCATCCAAGCAAAGTGCGTCAGTTGCCGTCTCTCCAGCGTCTTCACACCAAGCCAGGCCATCCTATCTTTTCGCTGCAGCCACAAATAGATATAGACAGTGTGAGCATGGGAAATATGCATGTATGTATGAAAAACTCTACACACCTACACGGACTTGTTTAGCACTTTGTCAAAGCAAAGCCAACGCCAAAGCTAAAGCAAATCCAAATCTAAAGCCAAGCTAGAACCAAGGGCAGCTACTCTGTAGCCCTGAAACGAGTTTTAATCCTATGAAAAGGCCACAATCCACATTTCTTCGGGTACCTGCATACGACCAAGTGCCAGGGAAGCCAAGGACCAAAGTCCCAACATGTGCATACTTTTATATCTCACTAATACATAGTGGTCCTAAAATTATAAGTGGGAAATATACTGTATGCAATTATAGGTGGAAGTGAAGAAGCCTAAATGGAAAATGCAGTGGAACGAGTGCAGTGCATGGTATGATGCGTATGGTGTGTGCATGTGCAAGGTATGCTCATATTATTATGGCTAATAATAATAATGCATTTAAGTCTCATCGCCTTCACTCTCCCACCAACACCAGCATTCACAGTATACGCATAAGTAGATAGGTAGGTGTAGGTACACCCTCCGTCAGAAATGCCCCTTAGATGCATCTTCTCATCTGCTGCATTGCACACTCAGCACTGCTAAATCCTACCCTTTGTCTTGTACTGGTGTGGAGGAAAGGAACGCACTCGCATTTGACCAGGTGCATCTTTTTCATTCTTCTGCCTCCATTTAAGTCCTCAAGATACAAGTGCTAATGGCAAACACTGCTCACTTCACTCATCCGCTTTATTTTCGCTCTTGCAGTTCAAGCCTTGTGGCACATTGTAATAAACTTTAGTAGGTACTACAGTATTCTGTATACTCCCCTTCCATCCCTGCCCCTCCTACGGTACACAAACCATTTTCTATGTGGCTCTTGTCTTATTTCCTATTTTAGCTCCCTTCGTCACCGTCTTGCATTTGCACTGTCATCATACCTACAACTACCTACAACAGAGCCTCGTATCCTACTCTCCAGTACATAAAATAGGTCAGCGACTGGCAGTCAAAAGACAGTCAAAAGGTTTTAATATCTTCATTTGATTTTGAAATTGAATTTATTGTAGCTTTGATGTCAAGACGGGAAATAATTAAGTATGCAATTTCCTATTAAACACACGGACTATTAGAAGAGTCAAAAGAAAACATTATTTGGATGAAAAATATGTGGTGATTATAAGTGGTTGATTCTAATAATTAGTAAAATTGCATGATTAGTTAGGTACTACATAGTATGACTGTGGTTGTCATTACATATCATTATTATTATTGTGACTAGAATAAAGGTTGGATTTTGTTATTCGACAGCAAGGCTGCCATCTGAGCGACGCATAGTGGTAGACGTGGAGGAAGAAGTAGGTAGTTTACTTAAAACATTCGAAAGCAATCAACATTTTTCTTAAGCTCTTATAATATTCCCATATCAGCATCAGCACAAACAAACACGACACGACAACACTGACTGATGACGCGAGTATCATGTGAATGCAGACTTTGCACTCGAGTCGCGGCATACGAGTAGGAATGAAGACTAGCGTGCAGTGCAGTGTGTACATGTAGGTATAATAGCACTATAGGTATATTGCCCATTTTCATTGGATCAGGATGGAGCTGATCAACAAAGTCCATTTAGTAAACAACAGCAGACACAATGCATGACAATAAAGCAGGGGCAGTGATGTTTCTCAATAGTTTTTCAGCAGAAAACATACAAGTTGGAGTTGGAGTTGGAGTTGGAGTTGGCGTTGGTGTTGGTGTTGGTAATTTCATAATCGGGAAAAATTTCAAAAGCTCGAGTACGAAAGTTCACAACATACTGCGTAGTGGATACACTTCATCTCCAGTCAGTCTTGCATCACAGTCAGTACCTAGTCTGTGGAATTTGCTTTCATTTCAAGGCTTGAGGTTTTAGTGCATAAAAACGAGATGGGGAGAAGGAGAACAACAGTTTTGAGTGTGATACACTATCTACCCTTGCACTGCCATGCGATGCAATCCAATACACACAATGCGATTCAGTCACAGTGCAATGCGATTCAACTGAATTTCATGTAAAGGGAAGAATGTGCATGTATTTTCCATAATTTAATTTAGGATCACAGTTCGGCTCTTGTTTCTATGGGTCTGGGTTTTGCTTGGGTTTGGGCTTGGATTTGGATCTGGATGTGGGATCTATCTGCGGCATATTGAAGGATGGCTGTAAACAGAGCTTAAAGTAAACAAATCACAGCGCAGAGATCAGATGATAAAAAATCATACAGGGAGCATTACCAGAGGTAGTTATATTTGTATTAGTATTAGTATTGGGGAGCGTGTTATATAATTACTTGGTAGACTCACATAACAACAGAGTGGTATTCATAGTTGCACTTGTAATGACTGTATTAAGCGTAGTCTAGAATTCTCCGCGCCTTCGCTTCCCTCCACTAATTTTGTAAGGTGTACGTGTGTGCGTATATTTTTATTCGTATGCGTACGTGCATTTGCATCGGCATCGGCATCGGCATCGGCATCGGCATCGGCATTGGCATTGGCATTCTCATCCTGAGCATGCATAACAGCATGCAGTAACCTTGATCTTGTTCTTCTTCTTTTTCTTCTTGGGCTTGCTCTTTAAACACTGGGATGCAGTCAAAACAATTTTTCCTAGTGCTATAAATTTTTTATACACATACAAACCCTGCGTTATTCTCACAGGCGTTCCTCCGCATGTTTACACATTCTACGTAGGTAGGTACCTAGGTATAAATAAAAACACGCCGCTCACGTCTTGTCTTTCGCGATAACATGGACTTTAGCATCGGCACTATTTCTTCCTTCCTGCCATTTCCACTCTCTGCCTTACCCTAGCCCTAGTGCGGTATCTGTACTACGTCTTTTACTAGTAACAGTAACCATCATGCCGCACTTTTCTGGTGCGCAATGAGCGCTCACTAGTCAGCTCATTCATACGGTAACAAGCCTGAAAAAAGAAAAGTGAAAACGACCGAATACAGATACTGAAAGGCGAGCTATTTCCATTGCAAAATAAAATGTTATCCCACTATTCTTAATAAGAATGTTTTACAATTATTTTTTCCCTTTTCAGGCCTATAATTAATTTAATGTACTCGATTTCGATTTTGCAAAACTTGGTACAGGAATTACTAATTACTAGTGAATAATTATATCTTGGATTAAATTGTGTGAAAACTTATTTGAAAATAAAAGTTGAATTGGAGCCTGGAAAACATCCAAGTCATGAACCAAATACGCAGTGCTCCCTTATCCTTGCAAATACTAAATAGAATTTGGTTTAGATTTGCTTATTGCGTTTTTTCAAAACGTGACTAAGATTTAGTTTACCTCTGTAATTAGTGGTAGTAATTAGGCGTCCTGTCCTTGCATATATGCATTTGACTTTGACTTTGACCCTTTATGACTCACAATAAGAGTGCAACCATAATATTTCAATATAAGAGTTGTGGACTTAAGACAAGAGACATTAGAAGCAACAAGTTTTATTTGTTTTCTGCTATTGTACATTAGTGTAGAAGAGTGAAGGTTGCAACTATTATCAGCTTTGCCTCCAACGTTGACGTTTGTTGTCGTGGAACAAACTGAGCACAATCTCAAACATAAAGTATAACGGATGACTTATGAATGTAAATAAGTAGAAACTACTTGCAAACTCCATGCATAATGCATCCATCTTTGCTTGCTGTGCGTGAAGTATATCTAGCGATCTAATCAATCACCAGATCAAGATCAAAATCAGATCCTATAAATCAGACAGATCCAGCATTTCATTCCAGGGTGATCTAAAACTTATTACATATAAGCATCTTTATAATTGTTATTATTAGGGGGTATTTAAATATTACGTGATAGCTCTTGTATTTTTAGAGCACACATTACATACCTAGAAGGGGGAGTGGGGTGGCCAAATTCCGGAAAAATTGCATTACGTAATTTTTGCTGGCTCCCTTAATATTATTATTAGTATTCCTATTACTAACTGACTTGTTTAAAGATGTCTACCAACTGAGTAAATAGTATTTACTCTCGAGATATCAGATAAAAGTTTATTTAAATACAAAATGACAACAGCTTCTTTTCAATGTGTGTTACAGGAATGCTGATACCGTAAAACCTGTAATTATAGTTCGGGCTACCATTGTAAATCTTGCATCTTTTCCCCGATCATCTTTAGAGGCCGGCTATCTTTGGAGGCAGGCTATCTTTAGCTAACTTTAAAAATATTCACATTACATTTTTTGATTTATTTGAATCTTTATTGCTCAATTTGTCGGCGTTCTAATAATGTAAACTAATTACTAAGCTCAGGATGGAGAAATAGTACATATTACTATTCAATTCATGTTTTATTCCCATACTTTAAATCCAAAATGTACTATTACCTATGTTATAATTTCTTATTCATCACTAAATATACATGCTTAATAATTATAATAAGTAATATCAAAGGACAACTATTTTTTACTCCTAGTAATAAGTTACACCCTTAAGAAGCATTACAACTTTGCTTGACAAAACAAATATTAATAGTATGACAAGCTGCAGATACGAGATTCTTTCCATGAATTGTCGCTGGACTCACATTCTTTATTATTTTTTATTCTCGTGATGCTTCTAAACTCTACTACAGGGATGATTAGTGTTTGAAGTAACATGGTAGGTTCTGTGAGTAGGTGCCGATCTTCGATCATACTGATAAAATATTTGACACCGGCTATCTTTAGCGACCGGCTATATTTAGAGGCCGGCTATCTTTATACTCAATGTCAAGATTTCCCCGGCTACCTTTAGAGGCAGGCTATTATTAGAGGTTTTACGGTAGTTGATATTGATGATTCGACGTAAAAGTTACTGGCAATAAGTACAATTGTCATACTAGGTTGAACTTTGAGAACACCTTTCTGAGGAAAAACGCTAAATTTAGTACACGTTATTGCAGCTAGAAACTATTAACCTTGATATAGGTACAGCGGTAATAAGTAATAATAACAGTGACAAAAATATTAATAATTGTGAAGAAAAGGAAGACTACTCATTAAAAAATCATGGTGACATATACAAGGGAAAGGAAATAACCTTGTCAGTGTCAGTAGGAACTAGTTTTAAAATTACAAAACGATAAAATGAATGCATTTCATTTTTTGTCACGGGAATGAGTGCTGTCCTGATTTATTCAGAGTGGATACGGATGGCAAGAGAAGACAAGGCATGGCAGCCAAAGTCATGTTTGAATAAATAATTGACTATAATAATATGCTCGGTCTCGGTACTTGCAATGTTTGCTGTTTCACTTAACGATTAATAGAAAGTATTAGAACCCACGAGAATCAGACTGATAATACGTAGATAACATTATTATTGACGTATGCAAACTGTGAACTTTGAACCCGTACTTTTCTCATACTTATTAATCTTTCATAGTCGAAGATGCTTTTACGAATTATATACATGATTAAACGCCACCATTTATGAGTGGAGAAATGCATGGAAAAGAGTAAACAGAGAGAAACTTTATTAAGTAACTGTTGCTCATTGGGTATCGGTGATAGTCACATTCTATGAACTGATATACTATGTAATTATCTACAGAGAAAAAAATCAAGTATAATGGTATGCATATGCGTTTAGTACTGGTCTACGGTATTCTCTACAATTCTCTTTAATTCTCTGTAAATCTCTTCTCTACACCATAGTCTAAGGTGTTCTCTACCACAACACCCTTCTCTACCTCCTTTAGTCTCTACATCTTCCTAGTACTACAGCACTGAATGTGATCTGACGTACACTTAAAACCTTAGACTATGGGTTTTGGGGAGTTTCGAGGTAGAGAACACCCTAGACTACGGGGTAGAGAAGGGCTTTGTGGTAGAGAACACCTTAGACTGTGGGATATAGAAGGGTTTCGGTCGGGGTAGAGAACACAGTAGGCCAGTACCATGCATTCTCTTTTCAAGGCTTTCAAAAATTAAAATAAACTGATTTACTGAAATTCTAATTCTAAAATGAAATTAGTAATGCTTAAAATTATATTTTACGTAACATCAGCTGGTTTATTTGTCCAACTAGGTACTTGTGCAGTTTACTACCCCTTGGTACTTTCGTGTTTGTACTTGTAGCCAAGGACTAGCAAATAAGCTGATCGTGAGACTTCGTGTAAAGTACCCAGGGACATAGGGAGTGTATATTAAGAATATTAACGAAAACTAAACATTTGAATATGTACACGGTTTTTACTTTGACATTGACTTTTACCTTACTAAAGGCTCATGATCAAACTAACCCTGATGTTGGTTGAAAGATAATTATTCAACTTGAACATATTCACTCTTCCCAACTGGTTATGTCACTCACTCATTTACTATTGGTACTATACATATATAGAGATTTTATATTATTAGTAAATGAGTAAGTGACATAACACTTGATCTGTATTAATGATGAGTTTCCCCAACTCAGCTTTCCAAACTAAATAAATTGGTTCATCGCTCAAAATGATAAACGTCAACATTGGCTGTTTACTATTTGTCTTTAAGCATAAGATCCACTATTTATATACAGAATTGTCCAGTAAAATTCCTTGAAACGAGGTTTATTCAAGGATATGACATGAGGTGGCTTGATGATGCTGATTATGTTTGTGATTATGAAGAACATGAAGACTAATTGTAACACGAAGACGATGGGAGTATATACAAAACGCCAGGCTTTTGTGACTTACCTATGTGAATTAACGAAGCATTGGTTATGAAATTGAATTTGGATGCTGCAGATCCAATGCACAAGAATAATAATGAATAATTCATAGGTCAGTTGAGCGTGAAGATGGATGAAGATTGGTTTAATTATTTTGCGTGTAATTATATGACCGGTTGACAATTTTGTTTTCTTGCTTCTCCACTCTCAATATTTGTACAAAGATTACCGTTGCATGCCTACAGTACAGTACAGTACAATACAGGATAATGTACTATACAATAGTTCGATAAATCCCATCGATGTGCTGATGCATGCGAACAGGGGATACTACCTAATTGAATATTGATAAAACTTTACGAGTCAAGTATGAAAGGTGTTCTGAGAAATTCAAAGGAGAATATACAGCGCAAGGACTGGATTCCGTATCTTTTTGATGGAATTGAAAGGGCTCGTAGACTTTTATAGGCAGTTTGGCTGTCTGTACTGCTACGCATAAATATTATGTTTATGCGTTTATAAATATATATACATACGGTACTTACAAAACAATTTGACAAGTTCGATTGAACTCATGGACATTTCAAGTTACTAATTTGAGTAGGCAACCCCTAGTCAATAGTCTGTCCAACTCAGACCCAGCCAGTCAGCCAGAACTTGCACGAATGCAAGTGTATTAGTACAGAAGAATGAACGAGTATTCACTGGTTCATACACAAATCAAATTTACCTATATGCTTATTTTGCTGTCATGTAGCGAACCAATAAATTTTTGTGAAATAGCTAATTACTAGATGTAACTAACCTAGGATACAATTACTATGCTTACGTCTGAGATTAGAATGACACTCGTCTTGTAATGACTTGACTTATTCCTTACCTTTGTGATTACTCCAGAGTATATACCTACATATACTATCTAGGTACCTACCTAGGTAATCTACTTCCTACTGAATGGACAATAATAAAATCGATTTACAATTACAGTTATAGATACAGTCACAGAAAATGGAGGGATTTCTTACGTGCAACTCTACTGTAATAGTCTCCAATTTGCGCTTTAAGCGCATGAAATCCGTTGGTTCAAAACTAATTTATTGTTGCCCAATCAAAATTATATCATTGTTAAAGGGAAAGCTGATAGCGATATCGTCATGGACAGACATGCAAAACTATTATTTGCCGCTTTGCTATCTTTAAACTTTTACTGTCATTGTTACTAAGTCATTAGCAATGAGAAAATTGTATGCATGTATATGAAATGCGTAAAGACTAAACAAGGCTTAATACTTTCCCCAGAGATAACTAAGAAAGAATGCATTGTGATGAAAGTAAATTCATATGCGTTGCTTTCAATTCAAAATTGTTATTGTAATTGTCATCATATGGATAATCATAGTAGTTAATTCCTCCATGGCGAACAAAAAGGTATGTACTGCTGTATATTTCGTATAGAACTGCGTGCGCTTTTGCTAATGCTCTGCATAATTTGTAGAAACGAAGAAGATAAATAAATAATGAATAATGCTCCAAGAAGATCAAAAACGAGATTAAGATTCTAACTCAATGCTATTACCCAAGGTTATCAGACAAAAGTTTCCTACTCAGGTTGGTCAAAACTTGTAAAATTCCCATAAATCCCCTCCAAGATATGTTTTATCTCTTTTCAAAAATTAACCCAGTACATACCTACATAATGGTTTCAGAAAGTCCAGAAATACATAGATGTAAGAGCCAGAAAAAAACTGTTTTTCCGAGACGTAATTGTTGGGAATTTGAAAAGCATTGACCAATCTGAGTAAGAAACTTCTAACCCTTAATCTTCGCTAATACATATACAATACAGCTACAGATAAAATGCTAAGGTAACGCTCTTTGGGATCTTCAAACTCTATTTGACTCCCTATTCGAACATTCCCTTTAGGGGAAATTCCAGCTAATTCAATTGCAAGTCATAATTAGCTTTGACTCAAGAAAAGCGTCGTCAGTCTCACTTATATTCTATTCACAGGGATACTGTGTTTCACTATAATTATTGTGTATATGGTCGTGGCTGTTGTGTTGATGGCACAGAGTATAATTATACTGCATACCAATGTTCTAAGGTAGGTATGCAATACGTCTCGTAGGCTGCGGATATCAGAGCCCGACATGTGCAAACACTAAAAACAAAATAAGATGGAACCGAGTCGGGACTCTTGAGAAAGCAAAGTGATGCAGATTCTTGGCTGCCGTTTGAACTGAATTTGCATTAGGCACTTTGCCTGCTAGCGTTTCGGGAATTATTTCATTTTCTTTGTGTATATCTGTTAGATCTATGCTGGATTTTGATGCCCTATACTATTGATACTATTATACCTATATACATAAGTGCATTATAGTATAGTGATGCATTACTAGTCAGAGTCATGATTAGTTTGTTAGGAACTCTTGCTTGTAAACAACAAACAAGTGTCACGAAACGTGAGCAACAAAGAGGATCGTAATGAGTTTATCTCCAGTTACAGTGCAGCGATGTTGCAAAGATTCTGGGCTTTGGTTCATGTTACTGATGTACACTGAGTATTCATGTACTAGTCCAGGACATTTTTAACCACGTAGTCTCCTACGTATATACTGACTGAATTTTGTGTAAAACACTAATCCTATTCATGACGAGGACGACTGCACTTATATGACTAGTTTACTAGTACGAATGCATATAGAATTGGCGCTGGAATTGACATTTTACAGTTTTCACCTGCAAAGAAGCAGGAGCAGCAGCACCGGTTTTTGGATGCTATGTACCCATATGTCCCTCGAAGGATATTACAGATAATTACGTACGAATACAAAAGAATAAAAGGTTAAGCTGCAACATTTTTTAAAAGTTTAGCAACTTTGGTGAAAAAGTTCTATGACTGTCTAGTTGCAATAGCATATAGAAGCCATATAATATAAGAACTGAACATCCTTTAGATTCGAAACAGCCTTAAAAGCATAGGTATCTGCCTATCTGCATTAGCTTCGAGATACCAGATAGGCAGTGTATTGATTAAGAGATGATATAATACTAGCATTCATTATGGCAAGCAAAAAGCAAAAAAGCTGGGAAAACGTGCAAGTGCGGTTGTTTACAATACCCACTCCAACTTTTTAACTTCAACTCTCCCATGTGCTCCTCGAAACGTGCCTCTTACTCTTTCCTTTGCCTTCCGGTTTCCACTAGTTTTCTGATAAAAACTTTTACTTTCTACGCCGGCACCATCTCTGCACAATCCGGAATCCTTTATCTTGGTCTGAAACCGAAATCGAGCTGCATCAGATGCCACATCCAGTCGAAGCCCGGTAGATGTCGAGAAAGGGATGGGTAGAACCAGCAGGAGGAATGAAAATTCCCCCTTTGTAAATGTGTCGCATAACAAGTGATTTCCCCCAGGGAAGATGAATTAATTACAAGTTAATTACGTAAAATGTTGGATTCCGTATCAAAGTCTAGTACAAAATTAAGCTGTCAAAGATGCACTTGAATAAAAGAAGGTCTATGCTAGGGAGTAAAATATTGTAAAACGATGCAAGATGTTTCTGCACGTAGACGATGCGTTTACTAGTTAAGATCCATGTCTGCCTAATGTCTGGTTGAAAGCAATGCAAGGAAGAGCAACGGAACACCCTGCGCGGTTGCCCTAAGTTAACTGTAAAAACTGGATGTTAGATTTAAGGATCAATTACATCATGAATTCAGCTCGTGATGCAGTTTGAAATGAGATTCCCGTGGTGAGCTGTGGTTGCTGATGGTCAATGATGATGACCTTTAAAATTTGTAATCACAATGAAAGTGGTGTAAGCAACCACTTTCCTAATATGCGCACAATAACGACAACGACGTAGTAATTAATGAATGCAACAGGTACGTACGCAATGTGCACTGTACGTGATTATGCGAATATCTTAAAGGAAAATAAGTTGACACGGACATACAATGCTGCAGAAAATGTGAATAACAATTTATTTTACGTATTATTGTGATAACAACATTTTTTGTATTCGATGTTCTTCAGAAGATGTCAGTAGCAATTACCATAAAAGATTTATCTTGATCCACAATACTTACAACGATAACGAAAATGATCAAGCATATTCTCCTTATGATAATGGCTGCAGGTACCGCACAATCAATCTAATATGGTACCTACCTAGTTATAAAGTACAACTGACTTTTCGGAATCGGAACTGGAAATCCGTCCAATCAACGGCGCAAACAACATTCGTGGATTACACATAATTATTATTCGTATGCTTCATGATTAGTCATGTGCAATTTGTCCAATAGAAAATCCACAAGAGATAAGTTAGTAGTTAAGTTTTCTTACACAAATTATCATACTATCGGTATTATTCTTAGTATTATGACGCAAAACGCAAAGAGTAATTTCGGTGTTATGTTGGTGTTAGTAGTCCAGACCTTAATACTACATATAGTCACTAATTGGTTTGGAACTCGTTGGTCTATCAAAAATAAACCTTTCTCAAACCTTTTCAGTTTTGTCCACTACGTAGAATAATTTCCTCAATAAGCAAGTTGTCCAAAGAACTGGTAATACAATTATTACGGCTAGTTATTCCCTTGATACTCGTTGTATCGAGACTGTACATGACTCATCATCAGTAATGACCGAAGCTAGGGGTTTACCATGGAGGAATTTCAGAGGGGAGTGGAGCTGGTGTCATCACATATAATTATATAGTTAAAAATCGATCATTAAGGGAGAAAGTAAACAATTTATTTACACCGTTGGCAACAATGGTAGTAATTCCCCAAAGACATAGTAAGTTGCAAACATCGTTTACAGGACATAATTCAAAATATATCTATTGTAGGGTGGAGCTAATTCTACACACAGAGAAAACTAATCGGAGAATCCAACAATGCATTACCTGCCAATAATGTAAGTACCTACTAGTAAAGTTAATGACCAATCGTAAGAGAAACGAACGTAATGGCCCTACCTGGCAACCTTTACCTGATTTCTTAGAAAGAGTATGTCAAAGACGATCTACCGTATTCACTGTAATAGTGTACCCTACCATAATAGTGTACCCCCCTAATTGTGTATCCCCCTTCCGTATGTTATAACATATGCTTCTCTAATAGTAGTAGTATACTCCCCCTTGTCGCTTATATTTAACTCTTATATATACCCGACCATACTATTTTAGTGAATACGGTATGTGCAAAACCGTCGTAGTAGAAACTAAAGTCCAAAATAAGTATTCTCTATAATCCCGAATAAAGTGATTATTTAGTCATTAAAACTGGGAATCTTTAATGTTAAAATAATAGAAACATTACCAAATCATTTTAGCCTACCAACATGCCATCAACATGACCTGTTTGAATATGTTTTTTTCCACCACCTTTCCCTTACATTCCAGGAATTTCGATAACCGTATCGAATGTTAGAATCAGTTTACCAGTTGCTATTACCTGTGCATTGAATAAACTTACTTATTGTTATTACATACTTACTTAATGCGCATAATTATATTTCGGTAAAAATATTAATTATATTATGCTAATTATATTATGTACCTATGTCCTAAATCATGCTGACTAGGTATAGGCTGCCACTCTGCAAGAAGTCACAACTATGTATGAATGATGATTGGGCATTCCACATGTGGAAACAACTCAGTCAATATTTTGTATAATTACTTTCTGGCTTTCTATGAGTGTGTTAGTGTTTGGCACTCACCCACTAACGCACTACAATTGATTATCGTAACTGTAATCATCGCATTGCTGCCGCGTGAACGATATTGCATACGAGTTGCAATCAAACCTTGCTTATTCTAGAGGGCAGAATTGCGTAATCACTGTTTACCCAAACAAGTGATAATTATACCGTAAAACTTCTAATCAAACCCCTGCTACCATTCCAAACTTGTGAGACCGGCCAGCTTGAGTACGAGAAGCTCAATGTAACTTATAAAAAAGGTGATTACTAGTTCAAAAAAAACTTGAACTGCAGTGATCTAATCCTCTTATTACCTGTCAACGTTACAATTCTTAGTTCGTCGTAGTTCTTGCGTCTTAACTTGAATCGTTAAAATGCACCATAATCGCAGTAACTCACATATGACAGCACATATAACTATAAACTGTATATATACCTCAATATAACTTCTATGTGTGGAGTTGCGTGCATGAGGTTGCGGTAGCATGCTGCTCAAGATGTTTATTAGAGGATAGCCACCTGAGGAGCCCGGCTAACTTTGGAGACAGACAATCGTTCGTTAGAGACCGATTATGACTAGGCTTTTTACGGTACCAACAAAAAAGAATATTAGAATGAGCGTAATTTGATGGGGATTTCACAAGATTGTTCCTGCTCAAAATAGGAAAGCAATCAACATCAACCTGTTTTCAATCCTTTTCTGATTTACACGTTAAAGATTGGATTAGGGTTTCCAAGAATGTTGAAAATTGTTTTAGTACTTAAGATTTTTAAGGAGAGTTGAAAAAGCGTTAAATTATGAACATTTTATTTGTGTCACTACTGTATTCGGTAGATATGTTATAAGCAAATTAATTTGGGAGCTTTCATTTTATCATCGTTTGGTACTCTCTTATAAATGAGTGGCTTTGGTGGTGTATTTTTTTATGCGTTTTACCTTAAATATTTTATTACTGATGTTCACTACAGGTTGAAACTTCGGTTATGCAAAGAAAAAACAGACGCTTACTGTTAGCACAATTTTACCCGGACATAATATATTGAGGCGTGATTTTAACTTTGACCAATTCTAAATCACATTTTAAGAGAGATGTGCCAGAATCATTGAGTGACAATTTGGACTCTATGTCTCCATATAATATTTTGCACACAAATATCATGGATGGATAAGGTCAAGGGTAGCAGCTGCATCCTGGACAAGGTTGATTTGATTTTCATGAAAACTGGGGTACTAGTGCAAAATTGTACAGGCTACAATTAAAAGCCGTAGCCTTGTAACTTTCTCCTATAATTTGCTTGGTTCGGAAAAATTTTCGATAAGTGCCTTGCATCTTGCATGATGTACCATTCGAAGCGTCTTGACGCGTGCATTACGAATATCAACATGCTTGAAGTGCCAAATTAAATCTTATCACCCTTTTTTTAAAAAAACGCAAAAAACGCAAAAAATACCGGGTGTTTCGAAAATACTGAAAATGTTGTTATACAGGGCGCAGGACTCCTGCAGAATTGTATTCTACTTACCAATTCGGTTCGAATGACACATCACCCATTAAAATCGGTTGAGAGTTACCGGTCGTAATTTTGGCTTTTTAAAATAATATTTAAAATAATTTGGTGGAGACGTCTAATTCTATTCACCCATTGATGTGTCTGAGCGAGTAGATTACGGACATGAGCTTTGGCGAAATTTTATGCGAAAAAAAAACACGCCAAAAATTTAATTTACCTTTTGGCTTCAACGTCGTGTACATACCGAGCGAAGCGAGGTAAGAGTTGAAGCAACGATCCGATTTTTAGCAAAATATGGAAAATGTTTACTTTTTCCCCCCAAATTTGGGGTAAGCAATTGATTAAAGTTTTTTTAATGTTACGCATTTTGTTCCCTGTTTAATTTTGCACTAGTACCCCAATTTTCATGAAAATCAAATCAACCTTGTCCAGGATGCAGCTGCTACCCTTGACCTTATCCATCCATGATAATTATTTGTGTGCAAAATACTATGGAGACATAGAGTCCAAATTGTCACTCAATGATTCTGGCACATCTCTCTTCATGTTGAGCCAACAATCGGAGTAACATTAAAAATATCAACATTAATTTAACGCTAATTGGCAGATTGGATAGTGCTAACAATACTGATTTACGGTGTTCTCTATTTCGAAAGACGACGTAGTCTAAGGTGTTCTCCACTTCCAAATCCTTCTCTACCCCACTGTCTACGGTGTTCCCTACCTCAAAAATGTTTTCTACTTTACTGCATTAAACTATAGGGCAGCGAACACCTTAGACAGTGGGGTAGAGAATGGTTTCAAGATAGAGAACATGTTACGATTAGACTGTCAGGTAGAGAATAAATTTCGAGTAGTAAACACCGTAGGCCAGGACCTAATTATCTCCGTAGTCGCATAGCGCATAAAGTTGCAATACATACATACCCTAATTATTAATGCTGTATTTTGATCTGTAAATACTTCTCACGGTTGGATTAGTCATTACATTTCACTGCATTACATTATTGCCGAAATTAGTAGCTGAGTTGTGGTGATTAAGTCTCTCAGTGCATGTAACAGGATCACTGCTCAATATTTACTTTTCGTAGTTGCGAACTTCAAAAAGAGTAAACATACACGCAGGCTTAATTTTTCATTAGCCATCATCTTATTTATGTACTTTGAACTTTGATTCTTTTAATCTAAACAAACATTATTTTTGAATGCATTTTCTGTGCACACCGTCGATAAAAGTATTTGCTTGGGGCTTTAAAAACTCGAGATTTGAAAACATGTTTCCTCTTGTTTACAACGAATTATTGATCTGTAACTAAAACAAAGCATTTCGATTTCATAGTTCTGCTGGACTCCCAATATTAGAATACAAAATCAATAACATTGCATTAAATCAATTATAATATAAATCTTCAAACGATAACTTCTCATTGGTCGAAATGTACCATTTATAAAAACGCAAAGGGAGTAGCTACAAATGATGTCACGGTAAAAATGGAGGAGGGGGTAAACATTTGATGTGACAGATAGGTCTTTCATCATTAAAAAATTTCAAAAATAGCGTGACAGAGGGGAAGGGCTCAAAAATTCGGCGTGGCATTATTTATGACCACTTCCAAAGGGAATAGAACACTAGGAGTAATTAAGACGTAATAATAACATTATTGACTTAGTTTGAAGGTTGAATAACGTTAAAACTTACTAGCCAACTGCAAATTCGATTTTAATTCGTACATTTTAGTTCAGTACACTGCACAAACAAGAGTCAAATCGTCGACTCCCCGTGCAATATTGACAAGTCACGTGGAACTGATGGAACATTACAAAAAATGTGTTGAGCAAATAGCAGAAATATCATACCTAATAGGTGTCTAATGCCTAGTAAAGTCAGTCTACAAAGGTATGAATATCCATTATTTCACTACTTCCTCATCAGCAGCAAACCCATATTTGAAGTTTACTCTTTCAGTTCATTTTGCAATAGCCATTTAGTCCGAAATTGCGTTTGGGTGATAATCAGGAGCAGCACCGCTATACCAAACACCAAATTGTTTACATTCCGAGTAGCTAGCACCAGTAATGGGTTGTGTGTATTAAGATTGTGCTCAAGGTAACCTTCAAATACTGTTGTAATAATCACCAATAGCAATTCTACAAATTCTACTGCGAACTTCGCAATAGAGTTTCAAATATTTGCTCCAAGTCGCAGTCAAAGTGTCACAGCTATACTGATCAGTAGGGAAACAAAAGTTGTGTATGCTTAGCTTTAGCATTGCGCCATTTACTTGGCTTCTTAGTTCTAGTTTGACGTAACTATTACACTGCGTTGCATGATAACTACATATGGTGACATTGGCTGTCTGCAAAGTATTAACCAAGGATCATCTGTAAGCCCGAATAGGTACTTTGCGAAATTATCTAGGTAATTTTCCAACTTGGAAAGTTGAAAAAAAAAGTATAGAAAAAAAGCATTAATTTCATTACGGAAGCTCTGTCCACATTCCTGAGAACCACCTAAATTTAACTATTGAATGAAGGTTCTTAATGGAAAATATTTTATGGACGTTCTATGAAAGTCGTTTGGATTTTGGATGGGTCTGGTAAACTGATGACTGATGACGAAGACTGACAGAGGGAAGCGGTGGCTACCCTTGGACAAATGACTTTGGCTATGCTGACATAGTGACAACTGACAACGACAACAAAGTTGATGACGCTTCGCACAAATTCAGTGTTAAAGTAAGAAATGATATGAATGCGTAATAGATAATGGATATGAATGATCCCATTTCATTAGTAGTAGTATTTTAGTAGTTAGCAGCTTGATGAGTCTGCAACATTACTTGGCTGTCAAAGTACCTATATATTACGTATGTACACCAACTCCAATCCGTAGTACGTCAAACTTGCCGTAAAATACCAAAGTTGGAAAAATAAGTTTTGCATATTAAGGAAATTATTTTGGATACGAGTGTGCAAACGGCCTATAATTCCCAGCTATAAACATGTTGGTGTCTGTTTCTATGTGTCATGATCATGATGATGGCATCACAATCACAGTACAGTGCAGTATCGACTCATTTCTAATCTTTGTAGGAGGTAGGTGAGGCAAAATGTTAGTGTTAGTATTATGTGTGTAGTATATTATAATAGTATGTAAATACGTACGACTACGCATTAGTGAGAGTCGTATTTCCTCGTTAGGTTGAAGTTGGTAGTTTATAGTTCGGCATTGATATCGGTATAGGTAGGATGCTGGGACTGGGATGGGGTATACTGTATGTGCAGGCAGAGATAATAAAAGAACATTCCACCCATAAATGACAAGATTTAAGAGCCCAAGTGTAAAATGAGAAGGGTTGAAAGTTGAAATGAAAGTTTTAGTCAAAGTTTGCAAACAGTAGTAAATGATAATCGTTAATGTGATCACTTATTGACTATCCGTCGTCTCGTTGACTTTACTTTTCTTGACTGTGCTCGCTTTAGGTATTCTTAGAGGTGTTGAGTCTGGAATAGATGATGTCATCAAGTCATCACGCACCTTATCATATCGTATCATCAGCTGTATTCTGCCCTTAAGGCTAAATCAGGGAGGTTCCGCTCCGAATTCGATGCGCTATTGAATATTATACACCCATACCTGGCTCTGGCTACTCTGCTACACAGCTATTGATATGGTACATGCGATCGTTGATTGTATTGTGCCAAATAAAGAATGTCCTTGTCTTGTGATCCTCTTCTCTCAAATACTGGAATCATGGCGATGGCAGGCCAACAACTCAACAACTCGGCGAATCAAGGCCCTCAAATCTGCTAACCGATTACAGCTACGGGTACCGGTATACAACACGTACTCGCCATGTTCATCTGTTCAAAAGAACCCGTCTAAAAATGCACAACGCAAATCCTTCACCGTTCGTGTCAAAATACTCAAACTCAAAACTGCAATGGGATTTCGTCTCCGCTTGGTTTTCAGTCTTAAAATGCGTGCACATCGAGTTGGATTCGATGAACGTGATGAGAAAGAGGGCATATAATTATTTTGATTGAGTACGACGAAGGACATTTATATGCCTTGCCGTGATTCCAGTACCTGCATGTCTCATTTTCATATTGCTCTTAGCGGGGGGAACACAGATACTCAGATTGACTACACATTAGTGTGGAGTATGCTGTGGAGGCAGTGTTTGTGTGTTTGTGTCTGTGTGAGTAAATCCCATTAAGGGGCAAAGGAGCGTATGGGAAGGGGAATCGGAGGAGGAATAGGAATAGAAGTGAGACCGGGAACGGGAATTCACCTTGCCTACCTACTTATCATATGATATGATTCGATTAAAGAAGGAAGATGGGCTATGAGGAGAAAAAGACAAACGACAAACCTGAATGAACTTTGATAGCCATTACTGCATGTATGGTTGAGCAACAGCGAAAGGGCATACGGAGTCATTTGAAGGAGCATTTTGTCATCAATTTCCTAAAACGATTCACGAATAGTTGTAAGCATTAAAGTCACATCTCACTATTCGTGTCTACGAATATCTCAATCCACATGGCATTTATACCGGATCATTTTATTCGTTTCGGTTCAGCAGACCAGTTACACACCTTCCAAGTTCGATCCATCACGATCGCTGCCACCAACCCAGATACCCGAGACGCCCGAGAGTCTCTCACCAAGAAGCAACGTTCGAGTAAAATAAAACGAAATCCAAGACTTCATTAGTGTATATTTCGATGAGTGAGGTAGAATTAACTAAATATACAGTGACTGCATCGAATGCAACCATTAACCATTGCAAAGGTAGGTATGCTTCAGCAATTACTTTAATCATCGCATCGTACTCTCCTGCCAAATAGACTCAAGATTACTCTGAGACCACTGACTGTAAGAAATTTCATTCAAACGATTCCGTTCTCCTGTTTCTTCGTAACAACTTTGGGACTTTAAAAGAAGCAATTCAGTTTCGTCATTTTGGCTAGTGAAATCGATTTGAAAAAATCTCGAAGCACCAAATTAATGTGATTGCTTTTATTCGTTCAATACAGCACACTTAATAATTACTTGATGGTGGATGCGGATTACGACGACTAGCGTTTTAAGGGCTGTAAAGTAAAAGGATTAGGTCTGGGTTCGGGTAACTGTAGATAATTTCGGCGACCTTACACCGGAGGAGCAGAGGAACACACGAGATTTGCGAAGGTACTGCTTAAGAAAGGTACCTACAGTCTCTGGTAGATGGTGAGGTAGCATCCGGAACGCGTTAGTCTGGTAACGCTAGAACAATTCGTGTCCAGTTCAATCTGAACTTACAGCTTTACAATTTGCAATTCAGTTTTTAACTGAAAAGTACACTGTAAAAATTATGACATGTAAAAGACATTTTAAATTAAAATGTCATTTTATTTCTTAGATTAAAATCTTAATCACGGATTCGTCATCCAAAGCGCTGTAAAATATTCATCTATTGTACATCGGAATTCCATCTAAAAAGACATCAAACATCAAATGACACAAAAAGATATATACATCTGAAGACGAATTACAAATGCTCGATGAGATCAGATGTCTTTTTGAACGGCATTCAGATGTATACTTTACAGCTGTTAGGATGACGAATCCGTGATTAAGATTTCTTAAGAGCTTAAGATGTCTTTTTCGGTAGAGTGCAGTTACAGGGATTGTGAATTTTTGTAACAGAGACAATGAAAAATATGGACGAAATTCCAAAGTCAACAGAAAAATAACACAAAGAATAAGCTACTTTATAATTATGACTATGACATATTTTCCTTATTTCTTCAAGAATCAATGATAAAAATAATCACTTTTTGCGGGAGTTTAAATTTCGAACGTGAAAAAAATGCTACCACCGTGATTTCAAACTGCAATCGTAAGTTGGTACAAAAAGAACTAGTGGTAAATGATGGGAGTATTAGTACACATATCTACTTGAAATCGGTGCCAGGAGGACTAGTGAGATAAATGAAGTCCCAAAGGAGGGTATTTGCAATAAAAAAATGTAGGTACCACTAACTTGGTTCGTAGGTGAATGTCAAAGGGAAATGTTAAGGTTTAATGAATTGATGGATCGTGATGTCACTAAATTTGGTTCCATTCCAACACGTACAAGTCTGGTATCCATAAAATTAGCAAAATTAGCGGGTTTCCCTGCATTTTCTTGCTCCTGCCTGCCACTTGCTTGCACATTAAACCGCCTACAGTAAATTGATTTAAATGTTGAAACAGTGGAGCTACAGATACAAATACAAAGACAACGACTGACTACATATTTAAGTAAATATATCTATTGGAGCTGTAGATCTTAGAGAAATAAAATGAACGCCTTCTCTACTTCCAATGTTCCAATGAAACAACGTGGCCACTTTTGAGCTTTAGTTTGGCTCCTGCACCTCCCAAGGGCTGTGGCTGTAGCTTTGATTTACCATTGTAGTTGTACTACTACAAAAGCAATGTGTCTATGTCTATTATAAATTCTGCAACTAACTATTTGCTTGAAAACATTAACCGTGCTACCAATGGAACTTGGTTGGTATGTTGGATTAGATTTGGATTTCGGCCAAGTTGGTCTCGATGACAGGACAGGACACGACACGGTAACAAAGTTGATAGCAAACAAATTTTGTAGCACAACGGGTCGTCGATTAGGTTCCCCAGGCAAGTAATAATAATTATTTCTCTTGTATGTACAAATATATATTTATAAAACCGCAAACTGGTCCAAGAACAGGTTGCCGGGTCAAAATGCCCTAAAAGTAGATTTCAGTTCTCGAGCCTCGAGATCAAGTCTCCTTCCCAACTCTTTTCTCTTCACACGGGCTTTGGGGGATTTTTGAAACCTCATCTTCACTAACCGTAACTGTAATACATGAATAACTACTGGCAAACATCCCGTGAAAGTATTTTCCTTCCGGACTACTTTGGCTACTACGGGTTTTAAAGATTGAAACGAAAATGATTACTACAGACTGCGTTGGAGTTCATTGGTTTGGTTTGGTTTGGTTTGGTTCGGTTCGGTTCTAGGATTGATTCTATGATTTGTTCTTGCGGACGTCTCAGAATGACATTATCACATGTGTATGTACCTGTTTGTGAAGGAACAAGAATTTGATTTAGTGTGTGATGATGATGATACAGGGGTTACGTACAACACCGACGACCAAGAACCGGTAACTGATTTACCGGTGAAGATGGCAAAAATGTAGTTAGCTACGGAGCCGGTGGGTTCTGCTGATGATAAAGTGTAATACCTGCTATTAATATATTGCATAGTGTAGGTGTATTGTGTTGGTATCGGTATGGGAATGGATGCGTTTGCGAAGCCGTACACTCGGCTGGACAGAAGACAGTGGCTGTGACAAGCATAGATCTGTAGGCGTACATTGAGGTGAGTAGGTGACTGCATTTGAATATGTGTCCGAAGTTGTGACTGGAAGGCGAATGTTTGACGAGAGAAGGAGGATGTGTTGGATGTGGTGGATATGCTGGATGTGACTTGGTTGATGGAGGATTACTTTCCGAGTTCAGACGGCAATGCTGTTCAAGTTGGAAAAGATGTCGAGGAGGAGGAAGAAAAGAACAAGTAGAAAAGAGTTGTTGGCAGGGAACTCGTTGAAACTGTAATGGGTGTGAAATGAGATTGCCCGAGGTGAGTACCTGCATTGATGAATCACAATGTACTCAAGGGATCACATGAGGTCTCCACAAGTTAGCTTTGTAGTACGTTTCCTTGTGCATTGTCGGACATTTCTTGGCCTGAATAGAGAAAAAATTGTTAAGCCTTAAGAAACGATTCAGTTTGATGTAACTGTTATTAGTTGGAAGGATATTTAAGGAGGGAAACAGGAAATACAATATCCATGTGCTATACGTGTGTTGGTGGGTAGTCAGGTAAGCCCGTATGTTAGGCTCGGGTGTAAAGTACCGAGGCTTTCGCGGGTACTATGCAATGGTCCAGGGCACACACACACGTACGAGTCATCGGACTACACACATACATACTTAGCTACTTGGGAGAAGTGTGGGCTTGGTACATTTTGCTAGAGTGGTGCTTGAGCATAGCATTGTTGGGAGAATGAGGGACGGGAGGGAAAGGAGACGAGGAGCTGGAGCTTTGGCTCGAGTGGGGAGAGAGCGAGTGTGGGTTGAAAAGAAGGAAATGGGTGCGTTCAAGAGCTGTACGAAATACAAAATAGTCATTGAATGCGGAAATGGTCAAGAATGACTCCCAAGTGGAATTGGACGTAGGAGAAAAAGAATGGTCCCATAAGAGTCACAATGGATAATGAGAGTGTGGGCAGGAGGAGAAGGAGGGCATGGAGGAACGGAGGCGCTCTGTGATGTGACTCCAGGAATCACAGATCCACGATCCTAAGAACCCTTCCTCTGCACCGAACAGCCCATTCAGCCTAAGCCACAACTTTTATTGTGGCTAGCCTTTGTATGTCTTTCGATTAAGAAGAATTTATCTGCACTGGGGACCTTTAAAATGGAACTATATTCCGAACCATTCTTTTCTGTCCACGTCTTGTCTTGTGGAGCTCCTCTCGGCTCTCACCGCCTCCGCCTCGTATCCAGGGCAAAGTCCACCAGTGTACAACCGATCCTAGCCCATTGTCTCACAATGTGTTCTCACGGTGACTCAAATTAAAATTGTCACCGTATCATTAAAGGAGACACGTCTAGTGGCTGCGTCTTCTCCGGGACTATGGTGTCTAGGAGCAGGCGTTCCTGTGCACACCTACAAGGACGCCCGAGACAGGATATTCCCTCCATGTACGCACCTACATACGAGGCTGAGGTTCGGACGGGGCTTAGCTCCAGAGCCTTCCTTCCCATAACTTCTCACTTTTATTAAGACTTATCTAAACGCTCACCTGAGTCTGTGGGAAATTGATGTTTGTCCGGACAGTTCTGTGGTGGAGATGCTGGGTCGGGCGTACATTCCACANTTAAAGGAGACACGTCTAGTGGCTGCGTCTTCTCCGGGACTAGGTGTCTAGGAGCAGGCGTTCCTGTGCACACCTACAAGGACGCCCGAGACAGGATATTCCCTCCATGTACGCACCTACATACGAGGCTGAGGTTCGGACGGGGCTTAGCTCCAGAGCCTTCCTTCCCATAACTTCTCACTTTTATTAAGACTTATCTAAACGCTCACCTGAGTCTGTGGGAAATTGATGTTTGTCCGGACAGTTCTGTGGTGGAGATGCTGGGTCGGGCGTACATTCCACAGTTGAGTTTTCGGGGATTGTGGAGTACCTTGCTTCAACTGTCGTAACCAGTACATCTGGGGATTTTAAAATTCAACTCATTATTTCCTCGTGCCACACGACAACAACTCACATGATATTCCATTACTCCTCCATGGCATGCACACAACCTAGACACTGATAGTGCAAGCGATAAATTCATCCTTTCACAAGCCAGCATATTGAGTCTCATGCACTCTACACATAATATGAGCAGTCTAGTCTAGTCTAATGGAAGGGAATGGGAAGCTGATTCTTTGGTGATTAATTGCATCGGTTTCCGAGTATAAATAAGGACGTACATTTTTACGTGAAATGTAGACAGGTTTGTTGAATAGGATCCAAGTGACTGTCTCCCAGCATCCGGGGTGGGTAGTGGATCCTTCATAGGTCATGTAGTAGTCAGTCTCTGGCAATAACCCATGCACCGAAATGGGCTCGACGACTGCCGATTGGTCTGTGAAAGAGGAATACAGTGAGTGATTAGAATGAAGAGCCTGTGTATGTCTCTGACCGAGTGTCGTGCTGACTCGACTTGGCTTGGCTTGGAGGAGTTGGTGGAATGGCGAGCGTCTCGTTTGATAGCCAGAAGATGACAAATAGAATGGTGCGAGTGGATGATGGAAGGAGGGAAGTGGAAAGGAGGGCAGGAGAGTGGGACGAGTGGCGGGTGGAAGGGCTGCCAAGTCGGAGGAGGAGAGGAAGTAGAGGATGAGATGTGGAGTCAGGTCACGTCAGGAAGGAACCGTAGAAGCGTTTATCAATCCGCATATTGCACATGGACAAACAAGCCACAACGACAATGTCTGAGGTGCGGTTAGCATGATGGGACCCATGCTGGCCCTAATGATTTCCCACACTTCAACCCCACGGAGCACGTACACACTTGATTGAAACGACACACAATCTGCGAAACCCTGTCGCCACTCTGAACATCACTTGAATGACAATACCATCAAAATTCACATCTTTACTTTTTATTTTCACTTGTCGAACCTCTCTCTGTCTCCGTATCTGGATACCACAAACACCACTTGTCCCCGGCCTCTCCCACTCCCCACTCCCAACTCTTCCTTCCCGTCTCTCCCCTCCCCGCCTTTGTGCTCCCTCTCCGTAGGGTGCAGCTTCCACTCCCCCACCCCATCCCGGCTCCAGTCAAAGTAGCTGTCCAAATCCTCACCCATCATTGCTTCATGTCAATTCCCCATATTTCCCTATCAATATTCTATTTCTGACATTGTGAGCCTCGACCCAAATCACCTATTTACACCTCTTCTCTGCCACCGGCGACGACTCTCTCTCTCTCTCTCTCTCTCCCACTCGCATTCGTACTCGCACTCACTTCGCTTTACCAACCCTTCAAGCTCTTTCGCCAGCCAACTTTTACCTTTTACTTTCTCGTCTATTACTTCTACATCCTCTTAAGAGTAATTCCTATTCTGGCCTCACGACCATCAAATATCCTAAATCATCCTTCAACCATGTACTTCCTATCCACGTATCCACAGCAGAGCCACAGTCACCCTGGGCTATACAAGCATAGCTATATAGTCACTATATGTCCTTGTCCCAACGTGCCCACCACCACTTCCTATATGTCCCATGGAAAACTTCATTATAACTTTCTGCCCTAGCCCTGCTCTAGCTTCTCGTTTTATCAACTTTTCCTAGTAGTCGCTCACTCTCTCTCTCTCTTTCTTTCTCTCTCGCTTTCTCTCCTCCCCTCACTTCTCCCCATCTACTGATGTGCATACGACGTTCCTTGTGCATACACGAGAGGCGAGAGGGTACTTGAACTTCACTCAACCAAAATAACACGAAGTACTTATCCAAATCCATGCAATAATTAGATTTACTTTGTGTCGTCGTAAATTCAGAAAAAATTCTCTGTGAATTCGATCAGATTAACTTAAACTGCCTGTTCTTCCGTCGCTATGCCTTGGTTGGGACGAGATCAACATTGGATATACACAGCTACAAAAGAAAAGGCACACGCGTTTGATCAAGGTACTTCCTACATACCTATAATAATGTATGTATACGGAGTGAAGTGCGTGAAAAACTCGCGAATGTGTAATTGGAGAGGGGAACAAGGAGCGGGAAATCAGGACATGGGTGGGCAAGATGATGCGAGTGGGATCGAGGATTCAGACTCGTGCTCCATGGATGTACGATCGGCGTAATAATAATAACAAATGATGAGGGTGAGGAAAGTATAAAAATTAGAGAGGAATGGAGAGGAGAGTGAAATAGAGATGGACGTAAAAGATGGCTCAATTTACGAGTGGTTAGAAATGAGCGGAGAGCTCCTATGTGTGAACCTAGTAGTGGCATTAATTTAGTTTAATGGTTTATGACTATTGGGTTTTAAGTCAATAGCTGGGTGAGTACTCAGAGTACTCGTGGATATTATTACATGGCAATAATAATAAATGCCTTATGAATGTACGTAAAGAGTAAACGGATATGAGTAAGTGAAGACATTAGTCGAGTTTATAGCCAAGGGAAAAAATAATAGTTGGATGTAAAAAGAAACGTAATAAAGAAGGCCGGGAGTGAGTGGAGGCAGAAAGAGCAGAGAGAGAAACCAAGTCCTATAGACTCCGGGCTTGGCAACTTGAACCGAATGAAACAAACTCTTGGTCTGGCAAAAATGGCAAAATACGTTGTCTCTATCAATCATAATTTGTTGTCATTCTAACTGACAGCTGAGAAGTCCATTTGAGAGCCTTGGGTGAAACAAGTCCAAGACCACCAAGTCAAAGGCAAAGGCAAAGGCAAAGCCAAAGCCAAAGCCAAAGCCAAAGTCAAAAGGAAAGTCGGTGTGGGATTGGAAGCGAGGAAGTGCACAAGTGGAACCGTCGAGTCGAGTGAGTCCGCTCTCCCAGTCCCAACAACAACAACATCCACAAAGTGAGAAGGCGAGGAAGTGAGAAGCCGGGAAAAAATATGTATGTATGGTCTGGCTGAGGGCACAACTCTCAATTCCTTTCTCCAAACTTTGTATTTCAATTTGAATTTCCCTGCCTGCCAAATGTGCATATTGTGTACATACCACCTACAGAGTAATTAGGATCAGTTGAGCCGGAGCTGCGTTGGTTGAAAATAGGTACGCACTTTGCTCCGGTCCTGGCAAACTTTGTCACCTCGATTAAATTAGAATGTGGAAAGATTGCTGGGGATTTGGTTAGTCAAGTATAGTCCTCTATGTACAGGATAGTCGTCCATAGATACCCACATATGTAAATAGAGTCTCTGTATATCCCCTTGTGTCAGTGTCACACACGACACGACACGCAGTGCAAGTTTTTCCAAGGGCTAGAGGGAGATGCTAGATTTCTTAAGCACGAGTATCATCTCATCATTATCAACTCCATCGTCTTTCTCTCGTCTTGGTCTTGGTCTTGGTCTTGATCGTGGTCATGCATGTGATGTGGATGTGGACGCATACGGAAGTTGACTGGGGAAGTTATTGACAAATGTATGCAAGATAGACGGTGCGGGAGAGAGACGGATGAAGGAGAAGGAGGTGGAGATGGAGACATGACAGAGTGCCCTGATCTGTCTCTCTCTCTCCTCTTTATTCCTGTCCTATTTCCTTCCCATGACTCAGATCACTGTCTTTCCCCAGACGTGGCGTTGTAAACCGCAAAGGGTTGGCTGCTACTGGTGCTCGTGGTGTGTGGTGTGTTGGTCTCGTGGTTTGGCTTTGGCTTTGGCTCTGGCTCTGGCTCTGGCTCTGGTCTTGGTCTTTGTCTTGCCTGTGCTGTGCAGCCAGGAGTGAGTGGTGCAATGTTTGGATTTGTTAGTGAATGCGTTCGAGTTACAGTGCACAATCTTTATCTTGACAAATCCACGGAGACGTCCCCTGAATTCACAATTTCATTACAAGACAACAAATTTGGCCACAGAGTTTTTACTGGCTAGCTTAGTCAGTCAACCGTGGGCTAGCTCTCCATGTTCTTCCTTCATGTTTTCTCCATGTTCTGGAGCGTGTAGAAACTGTCGAGCTATCTTCATCGTGCCATCACATCATTTCGGCTCCCCTCAAACCAAACCAAACCAAACCAAACCAACAACCACACACACACACACACACACACATGCACAGCCAAAATCAGCCTAAACACCCTTCTCGCTCTCTCTCCAACATTATCTCGATCATCTCATCTGCCATCCTATCCCTAGTCATCGATACACTCATGTAGTATACCGCATAAAAATCTATACATACATATGAGGGCAACAAAGACCAGACATCCACAGATCCTTCCCTACACCTACACACTCTTCCACTCACCAATTCCCGTTTAAAAACCACTTTGATAACCAACACATAGCCAGTTTATATTTTGCTCATCATTCTCAAGAAACTTTATCCCGCTTCATTCTCCTTTATATGTTCCTAAGTCCTCGACAATATTTCCTGAGTAGGTAGGTAGGGATTTTTATGACTATTACAGATGCATGAGCTCGTTTGTGGTGTGCTTTGCTTCCCTTTACTTTTCTTTGAATGACGGCATTACTTGTTTACGGATACGGATGATTTCAGATTGACAGAGCAGCAAAATATTTGTAAACACGAAGGACAAGTGGGAGAGAGAGAGAGAAGGAGCGTTGCTAAGTCAGTACATGTAGGATCATGTTGTTCGGTCGAGGAGAATTGAGACAGAAAGCTACAAAGTAGGAGAGTAATAGGAAGACTGAGTAGACCAGCAACAGGAACAGGATCGGAATAAAAAGTGACAGGGAAAAAGGGATTTGCTCATATGCACATGGTACACGTAATTCTTTAAGCCTGCTACTTATCCTTGAATTGTGAGGATTGAAAATAAAATTCCCTGCTCATATCCACTCACACAGGGGTAGTGGAGGTGCACGGAGGAAGTCAGGGAGAAAGCAAGGAGGAATTGGGTGGAGAGTGTTAGTGCTGTGCTGTGCTGTGCTGTGATGTGATGTGATGTGCGTGTGTAGGTGAGGGTATGTGGTTGAGAACGGGAGTGGGTAATTCCGGTCTGATGATACGCTACGTGTATCCAGGTCCATGTGCAAATCGTGCAAATATGGGAATAGTAGTGCAAATAGTGGAAGGACTGGAACGAGGGAAACTACCTACTGGTGGAAATGGATGGGAGAGAAAGGAAAAGTGAATTTGAGGAGAGTTGGATACGGGATTTGAATTGAATGGAGAAATTGGAACTAAGGGGTTTGAGGTTTGTGAGAGAAATGCAGCTAATGTCATGTGAATGATGTGATGAATTTTGTCGTCTGGAGAAGCGAGAAGTTGTGAATACGAATGAAATTTATTCTTGGCAAAAAAGGAAAACATATGGATGTGGATGTGGATGGTGAGGTGGGTGGTTTGGTGTGGTGTGGTGTGGTGTGGTTTGGTGATGATGGTAATGGTGGTTGCTTCAATAACTATCTACTTTCGTCTATTATGCAGAGAGAAGGGGAAAGATTTAGTAAGGTAGACACTAATCAAGGCTTAATGATATGCGGTTTCAGCCACAAAGTGTTCAAGGATGTCTTGCCTGAGCAGGATAAAAATCCATTGAAAACCATCTCTGTATTTTTAGTCTCTAACTGAAATGTGCAACTGAAAGTGTGCTCATCTTCATATCTGCTCCAACATCAAATAGAACCAACTACCATGCCATGCCACAGACAGCACAGCACCGAGAGACCAACTACTTACGTACTTGCAGGACCACGTTTGGAGAGAAACTTCCCTAATGCATGTAGACACGTAGCTACCTACGGCTACGGCTTTGTCATTATATAGCTTAGCAACAGACAAGACAAGATCAGAGGAGCATACGAGGAAAAGAATCAGTGAATACGCTTCGCTCAACAGAGAACCCACTTCCTTCCAAAATTCCACTTTCCCCAAACAGTCCAACAAAAAAATCGTCATTTGCTTCTCATCTCTAGTTAATACTTCTTTCCCTTTTTACACACTTTCTCTCTCTCTCTTTTTCTAACACATCTCCATATTGCAGTGCAATGCGTCGACTTCCCTTCCCTCCTTGCACTTCCCTCACAATCCTTCACAATGACAATACCTATCCTGGTCTCGGTTCTGGTTCTGGTTCTGGTTCTGGTCCTGCTCTTGCAATGCATAGGTAGACTCACGTCATGCATAGCAAGGTAAACAGAGAATGATGCAAAAAAGACGAGAGCTCTTGAAGATGACACGGACAGACAGACAGACAGACAGACGCATATAGAGAGAGAGAGAGTGACAGTAGAAGAAGGAGAAAAGCATGCATGGAATGGAACGCATGGAATACTCGCAGAGTAAAAAACGCGTCGTTAGAACTTGGAACTCAAATGAGAATTTCATTCTTTCTATTTTCGCTTCCTTTCTTCCCCCGAAACGCCTCGTCTTTCTGGCCATTTCTTTTGCCCATTAACTGCCATTGTTTTATGCATGGCTTGTACATGAGAGAGTGAGAGTGAGAAAGAGAGAGAGAGAGAGGAGGAAGCCACCACTTCTTTCCCGTTTCCCTTTCTCACCGTAGCGTAGCCAGCAGTCATTGAGTCAGTCAGCCAAGTCGTCACTTTCTATCCATCCCAATACATACTCTATGCCCAGTATTATCAAATTATCCTGGCTCTGGTTTTGGATGATGCGGTGTAGCGTTTTGGTGGTGGTGGTGGTAATGACGGTGAAGTGGAGGAATGAGAAGGGAAACGAGGATGAGAATGAGAATAAGAACTTACTGCGGTATTTGATCTTATTTAAAACTGTTGTCAGGGTTTGCAGCTCCGAATTGGGTGGTTTTATCATGTCTTCATCCTGCAAAGAATCCAAATCAAAGCAACCGAGTTAGTTCAAAGTACCTACGCATGCAATTCTCGACTTAAGCTTAATGCAAAATGAGCAGTTACTTCACAGCATTTCATTTCAGCTGAGCGGAGAAGAAATCATAAGGAAATTCTACTAATACCTATCACCATCACCATCATCATCATCATTGTCATTGTCATTGTCATTGTCATCATCATCATTGGGAATCTGGTTCTAGTTCTATGTATCTGTAATGCTACACTGGATTACTCTTGCGACCTTCTCTCTTTTCTTTCCTCCGAGTTTAAAAAACCACGTGAGTCATTTTGTTCTCATTTGTATTTTTTCTTTCTGTATTTTTACCCATAGAAAACAATCACAATTCACGATCAGTTGGAGCTTGAAAATAGTGCGTAAATTAGTGATAAGTTAATTGCCTCACGACGAAGACGAAGACGATGACGACGCACTTGGCATTATCATGCAGGAATAAATGATAATACCGATCCTAGGTACTACTGTGTATTTGATAGTGCTATGTATACATACATATAGGTATTGCGCATTTGTGTCCAAAACCCCTGGCCATTTACTTTTCTACCTTTCAACTCCCTCTATTTTAAGGTGCTCATTCGGTATCACTTGTAATTCTAGAATCTTCCCCAAGTGCCAGAATCAGGTACAGAACAGCACATACTTTTACTGGGAGATAGAATTTCATTCGAGGAAAATAGGCTTGCTTCACCAAGATATAGATTCTGTTGGAATTCTGGGACGGGGAGAAACTTTGCTATTGCATTGCTATCGTTTCAAATCACATGGTCCAGGATCTTGCCATTAGGTACTTGTTGTTTTATGATAAACCCCCCTCCTCAGTTCCCAGCGCTGCAACTGTACAACTACGTGTCTTGGAAATTATGTATTCCATCGTGTGCTTCGTCCTTAGAACTTGATTTTGATGGATACGTGAAATCTATGAAGCTTTGCTATTGCTATTGCGATGTTGGCTTTGGCTTTGGCTTTGGCTTTGACTTTGGTTTCGGTTTAGTTCCTCTGCAGTCGCAATATTTTTCTAGGAGTACGTTTGGCTCGTTGAATAAAAGCTTGGAAACGGTGCGAGTTATATCTTGTGCTCGCTTTAAATATCAAGAGAAGGGATTGAAGAAATAATTGCAGCTTAAAGTCCATTTCAAGTCAAACGATCCGCGTCAGTTGTTATTCCACATGTAGAATGATGTGGCATCCGCAATGGCATTGGCACAGATATTGGTTTTGAATTGGGTATTATAGCAACTCTATAAGCTTGATCTTGATCCATTCACGAATTGTTTCAGGACAAGTTTCAACCCGTCAAGATGCATCAGAGCGTGACACATTTAACCGCCAAAAGGACTGCAATATCGGAATTAATTCTCCGAATAGTACTCCTTGATGTATCTCATTACAGTATGTAGTTACATGGGTTTGAGATAAGGAGGGAAAATTGAAAATGAATTGAAAAAACTTTGCCTACGCTTACGCTTACGCTTACGCGATCAACCAAGATCAAGATCATGTGAAATTTTTCCGCAAAAGGGACTAACGAGAGTATTTTCAGTACTCCTGAATATCCTCGAAATATTTTTTTTTCGAAAAGAGCGTACACTTTGTTCGTTTAGTCGATTTTTTGAAAGAACTGATTTGACCGACTTAACATTTCATCTATGTACTATACTAGTGTAATTCTTAATGCTGATCTTTTTTTTAATTAAAATATGGTGCCATCCTTAGGAGTCAAGGCCTTTCATTTGAATGATTTGAATCAAATAATTCTAATAATAAACAAATTATTGGACACATTTATTTTGACAACTTTCATCATAACTGTCGTAATAATGTTTTTGAAAGGCCAAAATGAGTTGCATTACAAAGTTAGCATTACATTATTAGTTTTATTTTGTGTTACAATGAGAATTTTTTCAAACCTTACTCCGTTCACTCTATTTTTACACATCCATTTTTGTATGTATGTGCTTGAAGCGCACATTTCTATTGCTTTTTTTCTAATAGTCCTGAATAAAATTACCATTTAGTGTATCACAAGTTGTTTAACATACCTGAATACTGCTTATCCAAAAATGGGACAAAAAGAGCAAAAGTACGTTATAAAAACTAGAGCATCTGAAAATAGAATAAATCTGATTCAAAAGGCAAAATTCCTAATCTGAAATCACTAGTATAAATATATGAAATCGGGTACTTCACATACACAAAGCCTAACTTCAACTCATCTAAACTCCACTTAATTCCTTAAATTTGGCCCCTAAAAACTTGACTCCGATGAATTTCACAATGCTTTTTGATTAAAACATGATCCGAATTAAAAATGATAATAAATATTTTGTTGAAATCGGCAAAAGCTTGTTTTTGCTCATGCTTTGACCTTAAAATTAGAAAAAGTGTTAATTTTGAACATATTTCATTCTTCAGCAATTTCTAACAGAGAAACCGACAAGTCAAAGTTTTGAAGGTGAACATTTATTTACCGATCTTTTCGGATAGTATCTTATTGGGCTTTATTAATGAGCAGTGTATAGACTTTTATAGTAAGGTTGGTAAGTGTAGTAACCGAAATTATTACTTGTGAAAGAATTCGTAAGCGTATAGGTTGATAGCATATAAAAATCCAGTAACCGATGCATCACGATCAAAGACCTCGAAGAATACTGGACTTGACTGGAATGGAATTAAGTGATCCGTTACGCTACCTAACTGATTCCCCTTCCTATCTCGATCTTGCTAATGGGACTGTAACCGGTGTGTGATGTGATGACTCACTTTCGGAATTGGTCACCAGCGAATTTGTCTCCAGGTAAATGCTTTCAACTGGATGAATTGATCACCAGGTAAATCAGTCGCGAAGCAAATTAGCCACCACATAAATTAGTCCGAGGTGACGAATTGATCATTGAATTAATTGATTAGCACTACAAAGGAACATAAATTTGCCTAAGGCGAGCATGGCTGTATAGCAGGGGAAAAAGATGGTCGAAAACTTTAAACATCGCATCGCATCGCGTCGCATTGCATTGCATCGCATCGCATTGCATCGGTATCGGCTTGATCTGTGTCGTCATCATGAGTGATAATTACTGGAACTACGTACCTAATTAGCCATCTCTCGCTACCCCTGCCCTGGAAGAAACTTGTCCAATGGAAAGTTTTTAGGAGCTGTACTCGTGGAGTCGTATTAAGAAGGAAAGAATGACTTGACTTATCGTTAGTATTTACGATGACAATGATGTTCTCAATGGCTGCATTTAAAAAGTAACAAAGTAGTTGAAAGTGCTTTGCCCAGGATATAATGGGATATTCATCCAATTTGGCGCTTAGGTAAATTAGATTCGTTGTCCTTGTCTCGCTCTTTAACTTGTACCTATCAGCTTTAAAGTGTTTGCCTTTCCCTTCCCTTCTGCTTTTGCTTTCAGTCTCAACAGTATCAAATCAAACCTACGTTTCACTTTAACTTTCAAGCATCTGTCGGCCCTCAGACTGACATAAATGCTGAGTGATAGTTTGGAAAATGAAAATCAAGTTTCAGCTTGTTCGTCTGTTCGCTGTTCCTTGTTTGCTTTTCACGTACATACCCTCACAACTCCCACAGCTACAGAGAGCACCAACTTGATTTGATTAGTTAAACAAAGTAGGTCACTAGCGTGAGCAAAGGGCAACTTTAAATCCGGCAAATAATTATTATTCAGCCATTCAGGTCGAACCTACGTTGGTATTTCGCCATCCAGCCTTGGGTCAGTGTGACTTACCTGTACATTACATAACAGCTTATTAGCAAAAATCAAAAGGGAAAAATTTGACCAAGACAGGAAAATTGTTCGCAAGAATTATGCAAAAAAGTGTTGATGTAGGGAAATTTTCAAAACGATTGCACGAACTAGAGTTAATCATACGCATCATATCATTATCATTATTGCTACTATTGTAGATGAGGCACATGATGATGATGGCACAGCCTTGATTTGATTTGCCCTGACTTTATTTACGACCAGATGTCACTTCCCCATAGAAAATTGAAATGGTACAAGGGTCACTAAAAAGTATAGAAGAGCACAAGGAATTCTCGAGTTGAGGAATAGAATGAAATTTTGCATAGAAAGGAGAAGGAAATGGCTATTCTTAAATCGTCTCAATTATAGGACTTGAGTAAAGTTGGGTGAAAAAGTTTTTCTGTCGCATGTCCGGCAGTTATTAGTGTTGCAGCGCATAATTATACTGTATAGTAGAACTGCGAATGACTTGTTACGGAGTGTAGGTGATGCCGTATTTGTACACTAGCTCTGTATAGAACATAGGAGAAGGAAGAAACTTACAGCGATTCGAATCATAATAGAGACGGCAGCAACACCATTAGGCTTCTGTTGGGCATCTGACAGGTTTGTGTAGAGCTCTACATTGAAACCATAAAGCTGCAGCTGTAAAAACAATAAAGTTGAATTTCATTTACAACAAGCTTGGGGGATCGTAAATAGTTTGAGAGAGAGAGAGAGAGAGAGAGAGAGAGAAAGTGGAAGTGAGGGAGGGAGTCAAGTCAAGTCGATATTTGAGTACATGTCATGATACGCTCATCTCTAGCGGACCGTTCAATTGAATTCCTTTCCAAAATATGAGTTTCCCTGAAGAACCAAGTGTCCTGATACCCAAAGAATCTTGACTAATGTAGTGGAAAACTGTAGGGATGCATGCAGTGAGAGGCCTGTATCCTCTCGTCTCTTATTCAACTTGTGTTTTTCGACCTCGACATTTGACTCCAACTCCATTGTTTCTTACGGATCATGTCCTCTCGTATCAGTATCAGCTCATCATGCGTTCGCCGTATATAACTTTAATGTGTCTAGTAGGAGTAGGAGTACGGACGGGTACTGAGAGGACGAGGGCCAGAGCCAAACTACAGGCTACCTCTCCACTCTCTATGCTTTTACATAGGTATACCTAGGTAAACTTATAGACCAACTCTCTCTCTCTCTCTCTCTCTTTCGAAACAGAGCAAATCACTCGACTTCTATTGTCATCTCAGGTTTACTCTCCTCAATCCCTTTGCCAATATCAAAAGCCAATGCCAACTTGTCTAGTTCTAGTTCTAGTTCTAGTTCTGGTTGTCTTACCTCGGCTGGAAATGCTATGCCTTGTATCAGATGTTCGGATCCTACAACGTCATCTGGGCCGAAACGAATGTACAGCTCCTCGAACTGGTAACGGTACGTCAAAGGTCCTCCGGAAATATTCACTCGAACTTGACTTGCTCGATCCGCTGTGAGAACCAATGTCTGACCAGTATTCCTTAAAACTCCTCTTATCTGTAATTCAAATCAGAACAGGACTCGGTATCAAAACCATGCTGAAAAAGTCCACTATAGGTATAGGTAGGTAGCTATGTACGCTCTCCATAGACGCAGACACAAGCACCTATTTATCTCCTCCTAATCGTAAGCTCTGCGTGCCACTGTATCCTGGATTTGGAACAACTCTTTCACGTCTTCTGTATTCCTCCAACCTTTTTCCTTTCTTCTCACAACTTTGTCCATAAGCACACATCACATTTGACTTTCTTGGTTCTTTGGGGTGGCCTGAGAATCTGGACCATCAATTTCCTGATCGCTGTGCGTGATAGTGGGAATATGTATGTGGAGCTTGGGTCGGTGCTTATTGGCTTCACTTTGACTTTCCTCCTCTTTTTTTCCCTTCCTTCTTTTTTCTATCTGTGCCTTGGACTTTGACTTTGGGATTTGGTTGAGGAGGGCTGGGGTAATTATCATTCTATGATACACAAATGAATCGTCTCTTTATTGTTAGGACGAGGAAACAAAGAGAGCGCATCGTGGATATGTAGTAATAGTAATTCTAATTTATTTTTCAACCAATTACAGAGATTCATGGGTAGATTCGCAGCTTGAAATTGAGATAACAGACTGTCACGGTTATGGTTCGTGGAACTCTCTCACTAGGTTTGTCATTGTCTCTCGTAATTACTCGACTAAACTGTGAGAACAGTAAAAGAAGAAACAAAAACCAAGTTGGATTCAACATGTTGGCTTTCCACTAAAGCATCGCACTCATCCATAAAAACATCCGACGATCCGACGATCCAGCGATCCAACCACTGTACAAAATACTCCCAGTCAGTCTCTTTCACTCCAGCCACCCTCTTCCCCTCCCTTGCATTCCATTCCATTCCCTTGCCTTGCCTTGCCTTGCCTTTCTACGGAAATACGCAATCCTTTCCCTATCCTCCTCCAATGCACCTCACAAATCCTCGAGATCAGCAAGTCTATACAGATGTATGCTCCACAAGTCTACAAGTCTACGAGAAAAGCTCATGGGTATGCATTTGATGTTCCTGAAGGGACTCTCAGTTCTTCCTCACATTCTTTCTAGCACAAGAACAAGGTCTACCTACTTACATACAAATGCACCTACTCAAGTAAGTACCTACCTACATACAAGCATAGACAATCCGCTCCTAACATTCCTTCAGAGCGGATCAGATAGGAAACACGGATCATTGTTGTTTATTTAGACAAGTAGATTACCATCATGTTTATCATATCATGTTTTGGTTGGAGCGGGAAAAAATCCAGACAACAAGTATGTAAGTTGATCAAGTGACGCTGCTCAAAGCGTATTTCCCCCAAATGAAAATCTAGGGCTGGTAGAGTATCTGTACCACGTACATATATTTCTTCTAATTTTTCCCGGAACCCAAGTCACAAGAGGCTTAAGGAAGAGGAAGAATAAAAAGCAGAAGGTAGAAATAAGTGGGAGTCAAGGATGGGAATGAGAATGGCTTTGGTTCAAGTGCTGAGGAAAGAGAAGGGCGATATTGTCGATGTTGCAGAAACGACTGGATGGATTTTCAAGGGTCAGTCGGATGAGTTGATTGGGGGTTGGTGAGGACAGTTGGATGATTGGTGTGAAGGGAAACCTATAATTTTTCGTGTGGAGTAGCAATTTGTTCATCTTTTGGCTTCCGTCCTACGCTCTACCCTCTACCTCATCCTGAGCTAGAGCTGGAACTGGAGCTAGAGCTGTGGACGAGGTGGGAGAGAAACGGCCCGAAACTCCACAAGACTGCGAGGCAGGGAAGCCTCGGAAGGAGAAGGAAAACGAGCATGTGACAAAACTATCGTTTGAGTGTAACTTACGATTTGTATGTGCTTATGAAGGGAACACGACGTCGGAGCTTTACGACAATCCAATTTTGTGCGGGTGCCGACGTAGTAATAACGATTTAAATTTTGATTTTCGATCCGCGGCTAAAACCAAGGGAGCAAGGAGCAAATTGAAATTTATTTGGACAATCTCTAGTTTAAGATTTGGGTGTGAGAGACAGTTGAGTTTCAGAGTGCTCTCTGCTCCTGTTTAGGTAGTTAAGATGGTCGGCTGGAAATAAATAAGTTGCGAGATAAAGTTGAGATGGATCCGAAAGTGTCAACTGTCAGTACATTCCACTCCTGCCTTTTTTTTATCCTGTGACTGTGGCTGTGGCTGTGACTGTGACTGTGACCGTGACTGCCAGACTGTGTGAGGAATGACCGAGGAAGGCTCGACTGGGAAGAAAGAGAGCGAGCCTTTTATTCGATCGCAGAGTTGCTTTTCGGAAATGGCTTTGTAGGGGAATGGGATTGGTGAAAGGTAAAGAGTGGAGAGAGAAGGTCGAGGATGGGACAATACGCGCATCCAATCCATTCATGATGTAAACATAGATGTTGAGAGAAAACTATTTAACGCTCTCCACTCTTATTCTTCTTTCCCATCTCTCTCTCACTTTCTCACACACACAAGTCCTGTAATTCACTTTCCGATAAAGAGAACCGTCTGGTTCTGGTTGGAATCTAAATCCGCACACGGTCTGGCTCAGCTACATAAGTCGCTCATTTCTGTGTGCCTCGATTCCTGCTCCTGCTCTTGTTGTGTCACGAGGAGAGACATGGACTGGAGGCAGGCGGGAGACTAACACAAAGCAAATAGGTTTGGTGTGTGCGTTCTGGTTCTGTACCATGACCATGTACGGTGGGATGGGATGGGATGGGACGGGAGCTGGTGGGGAGAAGTGAGTATGTATTGAGCAAGAAGCGTGGAGGCAGAGCGACGACGACGAGATGGAATAAAGAAGGAAAAAAATTCCCGATATTCCTTTAACAGGCTCTAAACGAGACCGAGTTAGTAGTTCCCATGGGATATTTTGTCTTTTACGACTTCAGGGACTTTGACACTTTCGCCTTTTCCCTTCACGCTCGCCATCGCATTCCAGATCTTCCTGCGCAAATAAAGAGTAATTGTAAATCCACAAAAGAGACTTGTCCTTTTCCATTGAAGCGCGCCAACTCGTTATTCAATTTTTCATATCGCATGTCAACACCTCCTCAAATACTGTTAATACTTGTGACAGACACTCACCGCTCTCACCCTTCAACACATACAAAGACACGCACACACAACAAACAATCAACACAGTCACCCGTCTCCTCCACTCCTCATTCCCATTCATATTCCTACCCTTCACACAACATGTCAACCAGTCAGCCTCCACGTCCACCTCTCCTCCGACGCTCCTTCCCGTTCCCGTTCCCGTTCCCGTCTCACCTCACCGCCCGAATCAACTTCCAGTCAGTCACCTTCTTTCAAACCTCCTTTGTATTCACCCAACGCTCTCTTCCATTCAACTCTACATCTACAACCTTCCTCCAAACCTTCCTTCCACTCCACTCATTACCCCTCATTTTACAATTTCCAATTACCCAAAATCACCAACTCATGCCCCCATCTTTAACAATACATAGTAGACATTTCTCTCTCGTACCTTTTTTCTATGTACACTTGCTGCCCTTTATAATACTCATTAACTTAAGCTTTCCCCCTGCAAAAATCAAGCAAAAAAAAGAAACCTTGACTTTTTCCCGTGTATTCTTTCCTTTGGCTTTGTGATGTTGGAATCTTGTCTAATATAATTGTCTAACTTGATTTATTTGCCCTTTTTCTCTATTATTGTAATTTTCTTTCGTTCTTCCACGAAACGATTTTGTTTTGCTTCTTGTCTTTGTAGCATAGGTATACAGGTATAGGTACATATCAAGATCAGCTGGCATTGGCACTGGCATTTGCATTTTACTTTTTAGTGTATAGCGTCGACTATGCTATAAAAGAATGATAACTTGATTTCAGGATTTTTCTGCATTTCGCCAAATCTACTCAGCTCCAGACCAATTCAATCTCGCTTCAACTTGTTTGCTGAGATGAGAAACAAAATAAAGGAAGGACTGCTATGTAGGGACACAGTCAGTTGTAAACTGACTTGCAGCCAAGAATCCTTAATCCCAGCCCAGCTTTCCCCATGAATATGACTAAATTGTGAATGGAGATTACAACCATGACCTTATCCAAGAGGAACTTGCTTGTATTACTCACGGTGGCTTTTGGTGCTTGGTGCATTTCACTTTGACTCTTAATTCCAATCAACATACTTTTCCACAATTCCTGCACAGTTTGATGCTCTCCTTGCCGCATTCATCCGGATGCTGGAATGTAGCGTAAAATCCTTTTGTGTACAGAGGACAGTGTAGTATAGTGTAGTATAGTATAGTACAGCATAGTATAGGATAGCATAGCATAGCATAGTATAGTGCGGAATAGAATGGAATGGGATAAAGTAGAAAGGAGAATGGGGACTGGAACAGAATGGAATGGAAAGCAATTGTTCCGGAACAACTCTCGTGCTTACCCGCATTCGACCGGACAGGACAAGCAAATCATATTTTGCAGACGGGAGACTATGGGAAAGGTGACTAACTGTAACTGTGACTGTAACTGTATGTAGAGCTATGGTTGTGGTTTTGGTGTGGCTAGAGACAGAGATATCAGATCAGCTTCAATGAGGTAGGAAGGAAAGGAAGGGGAAGAGACGCTTTTACTTGCTTGGTTGCTTGTGCAAATGCTAAGTTGATGATAGCAAAAGTTTTCGCAACTGCAAAAATAAAGTTGGAGAAATCGCGGGAGCAAGTATCTTGATATTTTAAAAGTTAAAAACCACTTTGCCCTAGTTTACTGAGCAAAATTGGAAACACTACTGTAGACTGTAGAGACGTGAGGTTTGGGACTGGAGACAAACAAAAACTTTCCCCTTTAATTACCACATCAAATATGTCATCCTGAATGCAAATACCTAGATTGAGATTTCGAGTTCCGTCACAAATTGGCTTTTAGGAGGAACACGAAAAAGCGGTAGGAAGAGGAAAAAGAGCAGAAACAACAAGCAACCTTTTCGAGTCCATCCATCTCTTTCCTAAATAAAATACTCTTTCTATTAATCCTAATTATGTACTCGAAAATTATTAGAAGATTCCCACAGGTTCTTCAGTACTCTTGTTCACGCGTCTTTTCAGACGCAATGAATAATGGAAGGAAGTTGAGTATGGTATGGTGTGTGAGAAATGCACGAGATGATAGTAAGGCTTGGCCAAAGCATGTTGTGCATGTAGGTATGTAGGTACATCGGTACATGGCATTGAAATCCCTCTGCCACCCATTCTGGCAAGGATGCTGAGTGAAAAATCAATGGAGATTTAGTAAAAGTGAGTAAGCAAAGGTAACACGTATTATTCACAAATCATGTCGTAAATCATTCATAGCCATTATCAAGGCGCATCTTTTTTAGGCCTCTACCATGTTATGTGCACATGCACCTTGGAAAATTCTACAACTTTGTCAATCTTCCGTTTTCCGTTTTCTGTTTTCTCTCCCAACCAAATTCTGATTTGCCAAAGTTTTCCCCCGCAGCAGTGGCAATAAGTTCATGCGTTGCGTTGCGTTGCATGATATTAGTTAGTAATAGTAAAACTGTGAAGCCAAGCCTTCACACTTGCACTAATCGAGTTCTTCGTTGCAATCTCAATAACCTCAAGTTTATGATCAACTTTCGTTTTCATCTCTTTCCAGTTCCAGGCTTTCACAGAATCTTCCCAAACTTGATCTCTCTCCCTGAAGATTCTTCCAACACACCTGGGTCTGGATCTGGGTACTTGTCAACTAAAACTGCAATAATTACAACTAAAACTACAACTACAACTACAGTCTACTTTTTGACAGTAAAAAATGTCATTTCTGCATTCTGCAAGATAAGTCAAGTAGTAATTTCCCTTGATTTGCTACAGCTAATGAACTTATCTTGCAATTCAACCATTCCGAGAAATTGCGCTAAAGGAGGAGATAAAAAAGATGCACTGCCGTAATGAAAAGTACCTACTACATAGCTCCTTTGTATAATCAAATATCATTTATCCCTTCAAGTACCATTAATTATTTACTTGCACGCGTAATCAGTCCACTGTACTACTTTTTAAAGGTTACTTTTCTAGGACAATGACATTTTGCTTCCTCCTTGGAAAGACTAACGTACCTATGTATGTTGATGTTTAGACTAGCTTAAGTCGTTCAAAGCGGCAGTAAATAAGATTAAAATAATAAATTACAATAGCAGACTGAATTTGTTCTCATTTCATTTCATCCCATCCCATCCCATCCATAGAGATTACGTTAATGTGCAAAGTTGCTCGATAAACGTGAATTGATTCAAGGACAGTGACATGGTAGCGGGTTGGCTGATGATCATGATCATGATCATGATGATGATGATGCTGAAGATGATGACAGAGAGTAGAATAAGTGTAAGAGTATACCATCAAATCTGTTTTCATCAGCATTTCCACGAAACCACAAACAACAATCATGAGGGATAATGGCGCGTAATTACAATTACTCATACTACATGTACTGTAGCTACATATAATAATTACCAATTCCAATTTTAATTGCGGAGCAAGTGAAGCGAGAAGGAAGTAGGAAAATCAGTTTAGGTGTACCCAGGTCTATGTAGGTGTAGGTAATAGAAACTTATGGGTTACAATTTACACATACTCTACATCTTTGCATGGAAGGTTGTGAGTGAGAAACGTTGTATGTAGTTGTAGTTGTAGTGTGTGTAGATTTAGTTGTGTTTGTGTCAAGTTGTAGGTTGGACTGGACCCTGTAGAGTTGAGGCTACTTTGAGAAGGCCAGAACTACATAGAACTACATAGAATAGAGTAGAATTGGGAAAGTTGTGGGACTAAGGGAAGATGCTGGGTGATGGTGAGAGGAAATAAAAAGTTGAGCTCTTGTGTTTGTCTTGTGTTGTTTTGTTTTGTTTTGTTTTGTTTTCTTGTTGCGAGGGACTACTATAAGAAGGAACAAGTGAAGGTGAAGTTAAACGATTGGTGAATCAATAAAGTTTGGTAGTTAGCAAGTTCTAAAAGGGAGATACAAATGATACTCGAGTAGAAAGAAAATAAAGGACTTGAGAGCAAGGCTGGGCAAGTGATACTTAATCCGCCCATTTCTGCACAGTTGATAGTCATTTAAGATAGAGATGGAAATCAAAAGTTTACGAGTAATAATTGAAGCAAAGTGGGAGAGGAGCGAGTGGGATGTATGTACATAAACTCTTGTTTTCCTCTCTCTTTTCAGTTGACCTGACCTGGGTGGGATGGGATGGTATGGTATGGTATGGGAGGGGAGGGGGAGTACATGTGTACAAAATACACATTATCCCACTCCCTTGCTTTTGCTTTTGCTTTTGCTTTGGCTGTGACTGTGACTGGATGGAATGGCACTGGAGCTGGAGCTGGAAATGAGAAGGAAGCTATGGAACTGGAACTGGATCTAGAATGGGCCGATTGAAGGGAAGAATCTCGCCATCCGGAATGACGGGAGTAGCTCAAGTGAGGCAGAATTAGTTATGACAATAACAATAAAAATAAATCGATGGTTTTGAAGAGGAGAGCAAGAGCTCAACTGAAAATCTATGGTTATCATCATCATCTCATTAAGTGAGCCCCATGATGAGCCTTGATTACTCCCAACGGTGGGGAAGTGAGTGGCAGTGTGAGTACTGGGAAGTGAAGCTGAAACTGAGACAGTAACGGAGGAATGATTATGATTATTAGCCTTCCACAGACGACCACGGCAGTTGTTGGGCATAATGGAACGTGGAGTAGAGTGCTTTGGCCCACACAAAACACCAACACCAACTAACACATGGCAAGGGCAAGAGGAGGGAGAAAAGGAGAGAGAGAGAGAGAGAGAAAGGGAAAGCAAGAGTGAAGGAGAAACACAGAGGATCCATGTTGGACCCAAGAAAAATATTTATTGTAGACTTGGACATCAAAGTTCACAACTTCCGTGTCCGGTCCTTCCACCACAAATAACGAGACTTGCAGGGGAAAGAGAGATGGAGATGGAGAGAGAGAGAGAGAGAAAGAGCTGGGAAAGGGAAAAGTTTGCAAATGTTTTCTACTCTATACAGCTACTTGAGTGAGTTTAGACAGAGACAGTGAGGAGATGAGCAGCAGGAGCTAGAGCTGTACTGTAGGTACTGTAGTCTCAGTGGCCTGTGTGTGTGCATGTGTTTACATTGTTTGTGTATCTGGACGTGGACTTGTTCTCTTCGCCTTGTCTGGACTGCCTGTGAATGTAAATGTGAATGGGGATGTACGTGGGTGTGCGGGTGTGTGTGTGTGTGTGTGTGGGACAAGTGAAGCGTGAAGCATTTCCTTCATTGTATGCTTGGATGGAAATGCTTTTAGAGTTGGTAAAGTTTCTTGGAGCCAAGCATGCCATGAAGACGCCGGAATCTCACTAAATTATGTCTAGGAATTCAAGCAATGGACAATCTTGTTCATCCTGACTTTTTTTATTAGCATTTTTACCCTTCCACTTTGACTCTGCTATGGACTATACGGAGTGTACCGGGACCAGACCACTCGCCTATCTCCGCTCCCATCCCTTCCATTCCCCACTCAACACAGCCAGAGTCTTCCTGCCCTCACTTCACTTCACTTCACTTGGCTTCCCTTCCCTTCCCTTCCCTTCACTGCCTTGGCTCGGCCTTCACTTCATCCTCTCCACACACGGAGCACAGCACAGCAAAGAGCAACTAAAGTAACGAGTTTGCTAAAAACTCATCAATGAACTCTGCACACACGGACGACACCGATGACGATATATTATTATCTCATTCCTTAACGCTCCCTCCAACTACAGCAACCAGCAACCAGCAACCAGCGACAACTGCACCACGTACATGTCTATCTCCGAATCTGTCCTTGTGAATAGACTAGAGGCTGCTGAGAAGAAATGAACTCGCAAGCACCCAGCTCCAGTCCACCGTCTCTATACGCACCGATATCCCACACTTCTCGTCCGCCGCCTTCCTGTATTTGCACATTGGATTGGAAATTCACACTTTGCCTGTTGACGTGTGGCAAGTGTCAAGTGCGAGGTAACTGGGAGGAGGAGAAATAGACCAAGCACTAGACATATGTATTTATATGTAAAGTGTAGGTAACTATAGACTTATATATGCATAGCTATATCCCCATATAAGAAGGCCTCTGTCTCCGTCCTCTCTGCTCGGTTTCCCGATTTCCATCTACTGACTGGATAAAAAGAAAAAGAGCTGACGAAATGGGTTTTGCCATAATTGAGAATTCGACATTGAAAAGTCTTTTCTGAATAAAGATAGATAACCTTTGAATGGAGCCTTAATGAGCTATATCTGTCTTTGGGAAAAGATTCCGTCCAGAAAAATAAAGTCAAAGTCTTGAAATGTGCTCGTGTCGGTCTGTCGCTACGTAAGTAAGTAAGAAGGCAGAAGGCAAGTCGGGCGGGATGCTGAGAGAGAGAGAGGGAGAGAGAGAGAGAGAGAAAGTGAGAGTGAGAGGAGTCGAGTTGACATTCACATCCTTCCAACTTTCACCTTGCTATTTCCTGCATCCCAACTCCAACCCCGACCCGAACCGGCTCTCCATTATTTCCATTCCCTTCTCACTGCCTTAGAGTCTCTGTTTAATGGAACGCAACTGGCTTTGGAGCACTTGCACCTCCACACACCACAAGCACACCACAGAGCAACCAACAACTTTCTTTCATAGTCGAGCTCTCTAGTACCTGGGCAATTACAACAATAACAATACCGACATGTGCTCTTTTGCTGTTAAAAATTGAGAAACTACATAGCACTAGAGAAATGTGCGGAGCCAGCACACTCATTGTGAGTCGGGAGTCTATACACTCGAGCAACCCGAGGAAACGCAGATTCAGCACAATGACAAGATGCCAGTTACTTGCAGACCGAGGACTCATCCTCAACTCCCACATTCCCCTGCACTCCTTCATCTCCCACATGCATCCTTACAACTTGCAACTCACATCGCTCCCGTCTTATTATTAATCTCTTTCACTTCGCACCACCAATAAAACTTTGTTCCATTTCATAAAAGATGAGATGAGCTAAGCCTTAAAACTATAATTGCTTCAATAGCATTACAATGTCATTTTTCCCCAATCCACTGTAACGATCTCACTTCTTCCAGTTCCAGCTCCAGTTCCAGCTCCAGTTCCAGCTCCAGTTCCAGCTCCAGCTCTTCTCATTCCATCTTATCCCACTATACACCCCTTTGTACACGTCACAATGCTCATTCTGATCTGCCAAGATTGATTTAATGTAGGTAGGCGAATGGAGAGAGTAGGAAAATGTATACGTATGTATCGGAAATATGTAGTAGCTGGGTGTATTTGCTTTGGTTCGCGTGGAGTTGGTAGGAAAGATGTGTGCATTGATTCCGTTGGAGGGGAAATAAAGCAAGTGGAAATGGTGGAAATAGCGGGTCATCTGATTAGGCTGATGGAAACCACATCACATATAAAGAGACTAAGGAGACAAGAGCTTTTTCAAAGTATTTTTCTTTACTTATTTTCTTCTCCTCAACCGAGCATTTCTTTCTCTCCATCTTCTCCTTCCGAGTAAAAGAGTTGGCTCAGTTAGCATAGAATTTACTCAGCTCATACAGATATTCCTTGGGTTCTTATAGACACATCTGTCTGTGTCTGTCTGTACTGTGTGTGTGTGTGTGTGCCACGTATGAATGGGTGTACGTATGAATGAGACGAGGCAAAGGAAACCAGAGCAAAGACATGGCTGCATGGATTCAATTTTAATTCAGCAAATGCACAAATATTTTATTGCATTCGAGGAGGGAAAAAACCTCAGAAGCTTTTTAGTTAGATGCGCTCTTTAAAAAAGTTTCCTCCTTCGCTCCTTTCCCATTTCATCCCAAGTCTTCAAGTCAAGTCATCCTCGTTCTAGTTCTACTGGCTCTGCTTTTACTATCTCTAGCCCACTACCGTACCCTTCCCGATCTTTCTTCAAACGCTAGTCACCTTCCTCTGCATTTATGATAGGACGTACTAATACATACATACCTCCTAATATCGCTAATATCCTTCCACTCACTACTATACATACCTACATAGATATGAGAGTACAGAGATATGATGTGTGTTGGATTTGGATGACAAGTGGAAGAGAATGGGACGAAGACGAAAGTGTGTACATTATGTTCCTCCATCCCTCCCTTCTTCGGACGCTGTTGTGCACTTTTTGGGCAGGGAGAAAGGGTTAAGAGGGGCACGGACTGATGGTGAATGCATGGGGATATCTGTATTAGTATATCTGTAGCCAGGCCTGTATTAGTATAGATGAGGGGAGATGGTTGTGTTTATATATTTGCATGGCGTGGCGAATGCATGATGATGAAATGAGCATAGGAGAGGGGCGTACGAGTGTAATTTGAATTGGAGAAAGAGTCGTACAAGTAGCTGATTTTATTTAAAGGCAAGCTCTGAAGGAAAAGTCGTGGAACGTGCCTGTCTCAGGAATACGAGCTTCGCTTGCTCGTGCCTCGTCTCCTTTCCTTTCGTCTCGCTTCGCATTCCCGTGATGATGGCGATGCGATGGGATGAGATGAGACCAACGCCGCTCCTTCCTCGTCTCACTCAACTTCATCATTACTGATTAGTCCCTGGGATCTCTTCCTTTGTGTTTCCTCTCGTTCGCCTTCGCCTTTGCCTTCGTCTTCTTCTTCGTCCTCGTGTTCGTCTTGCCCTGGGACTACTGGCACCATCCGAGCCGAGGCAACAAAGACAGCCACGTCTGTAGAAAACCAGTTGACGCACACAGAATGCAAGGTGATGGAGATGGGGAGCAGGGAGGGAAGAGGAACCAGCTCTCCAGCGCTAACAGCTCATCTGCTGTAAACAATCAAATGAGTTCAATCGACGACTACGAGACTTGGACCTCTAACCATTGGACTTTGGACGTGGACGTGGACGTGGACTCTCGCCGCCTCAACTGTAAACAGGACAGGAAGAGGGAATCGTAAAATATCCATGCATGAATACATATGGGGACTCCCGTGCCTCGTGTTTATTTGTAGTGTGTGGACTGGTTCTGGGTTCTGGTTCTGGTTCTGGTTCTAGTTCTGGTTGCATGCAGCTGTGGAGAGATGTGCTGTTTGCACGAACAATGGTGCCGAGGTAGACACGGCGGATATGGGGAGCGACTGAGTGAAATATGACTTGGAGGCCCATACAAAGCTTCACGGATAGATAACAAGTTGATAGTTGATCAGAGACTGGCTTGGCTTATCGCGAGACTTTATGAGCTCTACCTTGCCGGCGTGTTTCAGTCAAGTCAAAAGTCTCAAAAGTCTTCCAGTCAAAGGCAAAGGGAGCGGAGGGCAGTGCAGAGAGAGAGAGAGAGAGAGAGACGTGGAGGAAAAACAGATGACAGACAGATAGTCATGGCTTGGCCTGGCCTGGCCTGGCTTGGCTTGGCTTGGCTTGGCTTGGCTTGGCTTGGCTTGACAACGTATACCCACATACGCCGGGTGTAGAACGAACGCTGCTCAAGGATGCATTTCTAGTGAGATGATGATGCTGACAGATAGATGGATGGATGTACAGATGAGTCTGTGTAGATTGGACGTGGAGGTAGCATCGACATTGGCACGGGCATAGCAGAGAATAGCATTGCATAGCATTGCATCGTTTGGCTTGGCAGGGAAGCAGTGATAGAGTCGTAGGAGGATAAAGTGAAAAAACGGATGGGGAGTTGATTCGGATCCATCAGATTCCTATTTCTCTTTCTTCCCTCAACTCATCTCAAAGCTTTTCCTGAGTAAACATTCGGATTTGCTCAAGATACGGGGAAAAAATGAAAAGCAAAACCTACCACCACTACACTATCACTTTCTCCAGGAAAGCTAAAGCCAAAGCCAAAGCCAAAGCCAAAGCCAAAGCCAAAACCAAAGCCAAAACCAAAGCCAAAGCCAAAGTCAAAGTGAAGGAGAGAAAGGAAAGGACGAAATCAGTCTTAGCCAAACCAAGAGAACTAACAACCAAACCAAATCCAAATGCTGACGAACTATTTGAGATTTCAGTGGATATATCCATGTGTTGACTATCTGGTGCAGTTTGTGCATGCACACTCCAATTCCTTTCGTGAGCATTGCCATGCCGGGCGTGGAGGAATGTGAATGTGCCGAATGCGGTGGGGAGAGGAATGAGAAGAGGAAGGGAAGGATATCAAGAAGTCATGAAACTCCATCAAGAAAAAAGTGACTAGTAAGTAAGGACAGTTAGAGTGAGGAGGGAAAGGGGAAGGAAAGGAAAGGAAAGAGGGTAGAAGGTACAAGGTAGACGTAAGCTCATATCTTTAGCCCTGCACTCTGTTTCTCTCTCTCACTCTCTGTTCTCACTTTCTCTCTCTCTCTCTTTCTCTCTCTTTCCTTCTCCCACTCATCTTCCCTCCTCTCCTCCAGAGTCCACAGGAATCCACCTTGAGTTGAAAATATAAGAATGATTCAAGTCTATAGGATGCGATGTAGATCTGTGGAGGAGAGGAGAGGGAACGAGTTACATGGAAACTGTGACTGTTCACTCTTCACTCTTCGTCTGATCGTGAGCAAGATGGGGAGCAAGTTAAAAAAGAAAGCGAGAAAGTTGAAGCACTGCATGGATTCAGACTGACTTGGTTTGCTTTGGCTTGGTTGGCTGGCTGGCTTATTGCCAAACACAAAATCGAACTCTCATTTCCAAAAACTGTTTTTCCTTTCTTCCCAAATTCAGGGAATGAGACATGGTCTGATCCCATCTCTTCATTTGATATGATTATTACACTCTGATGGTCGCACAACACTTAACTCCATGTTCTTCAAAATACTGAGAAATACCAGAATACCAGAAGGGAAACATGGCTAGTGCGATTTACCCACTCTCAGCTCCATGCTCTACCATACCATGCGTCCTGCGTAGACCAGCCATTCTTTCCCAAATTATCCCGATCAAATCCATCCAGCAGTCAGCCATCCATCTAAATAAACATTTTCTATAATTACACGCATTACACACTTTATCCTGCTACTTATGCCTCCGCAACTTTCCTTTAGTCACTTACTCTCTCATGCACAGTCAGTGTCCTACTCCTACTCCTATACTCTTGCTCCTAATCTTGCTCCATGCTCTAGCATCGAATTACATTTATAATGCTCTCAAAGTCGATTTCCTATTTCTATTTTTCCTTGCTCAACATCTCAGAGTTTTTCCCTCTTTCTCTCTCTTTTTCGGTCTTATATCTCAAAGCACTCAAAGTCAAGTCGGACAAGTTTGATTTATTATTGATGCTTGGACTGATTTATAGGGCAGGACTACTTGAACTTTGGAAATCAACTTGCACTTTCTTGTTGTCATTTGCAGAGCTTAAAAATACTGAAGAGCTCTTTTTGTTTCTCTTTCTCTTTCTCTTTCTATTTCTATTTCTAGTTTGGTCTGAGTCTGGGGCTGGATGTTGGAGAGTGCAGTGAAGGGGGAAATAATTGACATGAACATGAACCACCACGTGACCTAGACTTTTGACAGCCCAAGGTATTTAAAAGTTTCAAGTTGAAATTTAATACATTGATTCCACGGACTACACATAGCGTGTGGTTTCGTTTACAATGACAATAAGACTGGGAAGGGAGAGGAAAACCACTGTTTGCTCACCGCACACCCGGATGACGATGACGATGACGATGCGGATGCGATGACGATGCGATGGAGATACGACATCACTTAGATGTGACATGACTGCATGCATTCGTGTGCACACATGTGCGTAGGTACTCTACATACAGATAGTACCATGCCAAGTCCAAGTCCAAGCCATGGCCATGGCCATGGCCAGGACGCGTATGTAGAATAGAATAGAAGTCGAGTCTGTCTTATGAACCTCGTCCCAAGCTTCTTGCTTTCAATAAATAATAAAAGCCTATAGACAAATAGAAAAGCCAGAGAGAGGGAGAGAGAGAGAGAAAGTCATTGCTGCAGATGGAGAGAGCAATGGAGAGCAGGAGTAAAAGGACGAGGACGAAATACAGGCCGAGTGCGATGAGTGAGTCACAGACTCAAAGTCAACATTCATGTCATTCTATTAATTCCGCGAATCGGATGGGCGAGTGAAGCCACATAATATACCAAGATAGCCGTGCCATGTCCTGAGTTTGAAGGAAGCTCCTGCTTCATCAAGAAAGACACCGACGGACAGACAAGTTCTAGAGAAGAACACTTTATAGCTAATTGCCTCCAGCTCGGATCAAAAATCAGATAAGCTCCGACACAAAGGCACTTCCCAGTTTCTCCTCTCGCACAATTAGCTACGTTCCAGAGCAGATGATGAGCCGGGTGATGATATCTAGCCTCGCAATTCTCCTTTACATTTCCACACTTGTGCTGGGTCTCTCTTTCTGTAAGAATCAACGGTCGGGTTCTGGTTCTGGTTCTGGTTCTGGTTTTGGCTTTGGTTTTGGCTTTGATATTGACTTGGCTTTGGTTCTGGTTCCGGTTCCTAAAACTAAACCACTACAAACTACAGACTTGAAACCGCACCAGTATGTAATGTACTGGTGGTTTGGTTTGCATCATGTGTACCCAACTGTTTTATCATTATCGTGGATTATTGTGTAGGCACGTCATATTTGTAAAATGTGAGAGGATAGAGGAGTGACTTGAGACTTGAGGTGCAGGAGGACGTATAGACGTAGACGTAGACGTAGACTGAAGACATGTAGACATTGTGGGCAGAAAGTCGTGTTGACATTTTGGGAAAAAATGAAAGGGAAGAGAGGAGACGCATGCAAATATACACGCCAAGTACCGCCTAGCACAGTCAACATAAGTGATGATTTTCCCCCAAAATTCCCCTGGCCTGGTACAGTCAACACGGACACATGAGGTGCTCTAGTCCAGTGGAACACGTAATACGGATAGATTGTCGTTTATCAGTACGTCCAAATGCCTGCGTTCACACGTACAGAAAACAAAGCAAAAAGAAAAAAAACAAGACCAAACATTTTAGGAGCTTCCATACATTCTTTTTTTTCCTTCCTTCCTTTTATATATTCATACCTGCCTCCCAGTATTTATGCCTTTGCAAATGTATTTTGTTGAGAAAATACATTTTCAACCAGGTTTGCTGAACCACCAGTACCTGGAACCGTTCCTTGTACAGTTAATATGGTTAGTGCTCAGCCAGCCAGTATGAATCTATACACTGCAAAAACTAAGCAATCTTCTAACACGAAAAATTCATACAAAGCTGGTCCTACTTTCTTACATACGTATGTAACTATTGAATGCGATTAAAGGTTTTCTAAAACAGACTCGACTGCAAGATGTGTTTTAGATGCTCTTCAGACCAGTTGCGTAACTAGGCACAGGCCACGTACGCCTAGGCCTACAAGGGATTTTTAAAAATACACTGCCTTCTTAAAGATTTGCACGAAAAAGGGGTGCATTTTTTAAATATCTACACAAAAGAGACGCTGTTTTTTAAATTTACACGAAAACGACGGAGCTTTTTTAAAATGTACCTACACAAAAAAGGCCCGTTTTTAAAATTTGCGCGACAACGACAAAATTTTTTTTACATTTACACAAAAAAGGCCCATTTTTTAAAATTTATGCGAAAAAGACGCAATTTTTTTTAAACTGACACAAAAAAGGCCCTTTTAAAATTTATGCAAAAAAGACGCAATTTTTTTTAAACTGACACAAAAAAGGCCCAGTTTTTAAAATTTACGCGAAAACGACGCAATTTTTTTAAAATTTACACAAAAAAGACCCAGTTTTTAAAATTTATGCGAAAAAGACGCAATTTTTTAAAAATTTACACAAAAAAAGGCCCATTTTTAAAATTTACGCGAAAACGACGCAATTTTTTTTAAATGTACACAAAAAAGGCCCATTTTTTTAAATTTACACAAAACATCCCCATTTTTTTACACAAAAACGAGTTTTTGTTTTAAAGCATGGAAAAGGCGCAATTTTTTGTACTTTACATTAGATAAGATGTAGATTTTTAAAAACTGTACACTGGATGAGAACAATTTTTTTCCAGGCAAACACTTAAAAAAATCCTACGGGAGCTACTGCTTCAGACTTCTCTTCTAATTTTCTAATGTCTATTTAGATGCATCGGTTTTTACCATGAAGACAATGTCAACGGCCTTGTGTCCAAGTCCAAGTCGAACCTAGCAACTAGGACCAGGACCAGGACCAGAACCAGCACCAGCACCAGAACCACGACCAGGACCGGGACCGGGACAGGGAAATATGACGTGGGAGGTGGAATTATATGGAGAGTAGGATGAAACTACGAAGTAGCATTATCACCACATCTTGCTAGTTAGTAGTTAGAAAGAAGCCAACTACTTTTCCTCAAACCATAAATTCCAAGGCCATAACTTTCAAAATCACCCCTTCTAGGATGATACGAGGATGATATAGGGAGGAATCTGGGCGAAATCATAATATCATCATAGCTGCAAAAATAAGAACTTACTTTACATGCCTCATTTCCACCTACAGCTCACTTTTTTGATAGTCATCGAACACTGCAACCAAGTCTGCAATTCGAATTTCAAGTCAACGTCGAAATCGAAATCGAAATGAAACCAAACCAAGGCCTATGGCTATTCCAGCGCAGTAAATGATGCTTCCCCATCTTTTAGTCTTTATATAAGTACCCAAGTATACCTAACCTACCTAACTAGGGATGCATGGAAAATTACGATTCACCAAGGATTTTTTGACCTGATTATGTACATGGCTAATCTATCTGTGCATGCTCACGGAGCGCTCTAAAAGTGTCTACCTATTCCCATACTGTTTTGTCTTTGTCTCTCCCAACGAGCCCTATTCTTGAGCCCATTGAACTCGGGAGCGAAAGTTCATTTCCCAATTTGTTCCACTTGATCTAGCAAAGCAATATAAGGAGGCAAAAGACAATGCGATGGAGCAACAAACTCAAGAGGAAAAAACCATGTACATATTTCAACTAGAGAAAGAATCAGGGCATCTTCATCGAGCGGGATTCTTTCAACTTCAAATTTCATCAGATCAGATTCGTTCACATTTAGAATTATGTCACTATGCATTTATTGACACGCTTTGAAAGAGAGTAATAATTATTCGGTATTGTATAGAACCGTGTCTGGATTGAATTTAATTTATTGTGGAGACTAAAACAATTAAATAGGTACTTACTTATATAATGTATGTATATGTAGGTAGGTACATATGAATGCTGTAGCAATTATGATGACTATGAAGCTACATTCCGTCGAATTTAAAAGGGAATTAAATCTTGTGATAATGATAAAAGTTGCAAAGTTTGTATTGACTTTTATTGGTGGTGCATAAAAAATCCTGGGGGGTTTATTGCCCGACCTCTTCACTCTTGACCGAGAAGAAATCGTAAATGTGTAAATTGTAAGTTGTGAACATGAAGAGGATATGAAGAGGGAGAAGTGGCCGAGTAAGAGTCAAAGTTTGGAAGGATGTACATGTATCCATATCCATATAATTATATAGGGAAGAGATAGTATGATCCATGAAAATGCTTAGTTAGTGCGTCCATGGAGAAGAAGTGATGCGTGCTGAAGGTTGGGGAGGAAATGTCCGGGGAGCAAGTGTCCGGAAGCCTGGGATAAATGAATGTCTATAGTTCCAACTGACATGCTGACGATGAGTAGGCCGATGACGATGACGATGCCGATGAGTAGGCCGATGACTATGAGGATGGCGATGAGGCCTTAGACGACGACGGAGGAGCAGTGTGGCACAATATTATGACAAGTATTATTTACGTACTACCATTACAAAGTAAAGTAATGCTGTAAAGGAACGTCCGGAGTTTTTGGATGCATGCATTAGACCGGATGAAAATATGAAAGGAGAGAAAAATAGCTTACCGGCGTTTTGTCGATGTGAATCGGCCGAAGTTGAGAATCATAAAGAAGTCTAGAAGGCTCTATGTTGATGGGAGACTGGCGCCGGCCCTTGCTACACAGATTCCACTGAGGATTGATCAAGCCCCAAAATGCTGGCCCTGCAAAAATATTCAACCATGTGTAATGGCAATAGCTCCGGCTAAAAGAAAAGTATGCTTGTTTCCCTTCCCCTCTTCCTTCCACTCTTTCCTCCTTCCTTCGTCCGTTTAAAGTTTGACTTTGGCCACATCCACAGAGAGAGAGAGAGAGAGATCCACTTCTCTCTCTCTCTCTCTCTCTCTCTCTCTCGCTCTCTCCCTCTCACAACCTACTTTGAGACTTTTACACGCAATTCAACTTTCTACTCCTTGTTCCTACACACATCCTAAACCTATCTCGTGCAATCATTTCTAATGCTATAAATAATCCTCCAGTGGAGTACATGCCACGGTGCAAGTCTCGGAGTGGAAGTGGAAGTCGACGACGACGAAGGAAAAGTGTCTTCTACACATGAGTCTACATATGTGTGTGTATGGGAAGAGGAACAAGTGAAAAGATATCTCGAGTCTGTATGAACGATGCTCAATGCAGTTTGAAGGTTATCAACTTATTTTTCCAGGAAATTGCAATCGTTCTGGTCTCTCTGGGTAGACTCCAACCGTCCACTTGCTCCTTCCGAGACAATAAGATGAGTAACTGGGATCTACATTTTATTCCGCCGTTTTATCATTTCCTATCACCATCACGCATATAAACCTTGATATAACTGTTTCAACAATTCCCCACTGAATTCTTTACACCAACCTCACCACCAAAACCAAACCAAACCAAACCAAGCCAAACCAACGTCTCCACGAGCAAACAAAAATATGCATTCTTTCCATTCAAACGGATTCCCTCCGCTCCTGATAACACCGCGATGAAACTTCCCTCGAGTATGAATAAAATTTGCGTAAAAATTCACTGGAAAGCTTCCAATAGCAATTCATTTGGTGGACGTGCGAGCGGCAGTGCAGTGAGAGCGGGAGGAATCGAAAATATTCATTATGACTTTTGTCACAGTTTCCATTCTTTTAGTGGAGTTAAATTATTGTGTTGGGCTGCCTGGTGTAATCGATAGTCGTTTCATCTCATCTCAACCCTTCCAATCCAAACTTTCAAACATGCTTTTCCCGCTCCAACACAGTCACATGGGTCGTTGTCGTTGTCATTCTCGTTCTCCTTCCCTTTCTAGTCCCCATCAAGGATTAGATGATGTGGAGCATTAGTCAGTGGTTTGGGAGCATCAAATAAAAGTAACTCCTGAAGAATCTCCACGCTCAACAATTTGCGACTCCAGCAAACCAAAAAATATTCACTTTGCCGGTAAATCAAATTTAAGTACTTGAGCGCCATATGGCTCCCTTGTACTTGCGTCGAGAATTGAAGAGGGTACCAGGCAGCTGTAGTATTTCCAATACTACACGCTTTTCCTACGTGGTATCTCAATGCATTTTTAAGGAGCAATTTAACCATACAGTCTTTACTCATGCTTATAATATTAGACACTCTCCTGTCACTTTATACATACCTAAGTAAAAGTCCTAGGAAATACTGGTGACAGATTCGACGCTTTTAAATCTGCGTCCTTCAGTGGGTTATTTGGGAAAACAGAATCTTACAGAATATTACAGGTACACTGTAAAAACTAAACAACCTTAATAAGACATGAAAAATGCACTGCTCCATTTCCTTTTCAACAATTTTTAAACACTTCAAAATTTGATATTTAAAAAATATTAAAACCTTTCAAAATTTCGTATTTCAAAAATTTTAAAACTTTAAAATTTTTGAAATACGTTCGTTGAAATTTACGAAATATGTAGGTACTTGTTTTTTTACAGTGTACCTAAGAAAGTAGGTAGGTACCTTTTTCTGTTTTACTGACTATGAGTGAGTAATCGTCATCAGGAGAAAAGTTGAAGGACGCGAAACTCCTTTTAAAACTGCAATCACAGCCGACCACTTCTTTTAATTCTATTTGTAAATAAATCAATATTTTTATAGAAGGAAATCAGCTAGGTTAGTTTGAGTCAAATGCAGTGCTATATATAGGCATATGTATAGCCATATATATTTATAGTCATAGCGTGTAAAGTAAAAGACTAGCCTCCAGGGTCTTATAGTTGACGTGCACACACACACATTTAGGGGATACTTTGACAAATCGTGCCCTCAGCAATAAATCCCCTAGCTTTAAAAGGTTCGCTCATTCACACCTCAACCGCACACTTTCCAACAAACCCACCACACCACACCCCACCCCTGCCCTGCCCTGCCCTCCTAGGCCTGCATGCATTTTGTGCAATTCCACTGGCCTTGACCAGAGTCAGTTAAGATTCAATTCCGTACACACACACACACACACACACAGTTCTCGTGCGCTCCTTGTTCATATTGGCGATACGCAACGCTCGTTGTATGTAAGTAGGAGTGAATGAAGGGTGAATAAACATTCACTTTATATAGTCGTTAACTTGACAGCTTTCTATATACATAGTACATAGTACATAGGCTTTGGCTATGTAGAGAAAGTGCGGAGGAAGAACAAGAACAAGAACAAGTGCAAGGCTCCGGATGCGTTCTCCATGACCAGGAGCCAAAGGTTATATGATCGGCAGTGCCAGACTTTGTCTCAGGGTCCATCGATGACGTCCGTGGGGGACGATAAACTTGCACTGACGGCTCCTATGACACTGCCGTCGTCCTATCTGCCCCGTAGCCGTCATCGAAGGCCATGCAGCAGTGACGGTTACTGTCGTCCCGTTCTCCTCGTATCTCGGGCTCCAACCTCCAACCATAAAGTACCTACCTACCTACATACCTACCTATCCAGCATCCAACTCGGAATCGGAATATATGTATGTAGCTACCCTGGACTTTTTCTTCTTTGGAGAAAGAAGAGGAGCTACCGATAATGTAGAAATAGGGAAGATAAATGTCCGCGAGAGCAAGGTGCTGTGCTCCGTTAAGGAATAACCACTATTCCCATCCAAATCCGAAAGAAAAGTAGAAAGTTCTCTAGCTCTAGCTTTAGCTCTACCTTTGCCTTTTGCCATCTCTTGAATTAAATACTTGTACGTATACCTAAGCATAGGAATAAAGTAGGAATAGGAAAAGGAGATTCGATCAGAGGATGAAATAATTTAGCTGGAGTAATGAGAGGGAATAAAGCGTCTGTGTGTGGAATTATGACGGGCCGTCATGTACTTTATGGCTGAGGAAAGCTTGTAGTTTGCACTCATGTTTTTCTCAATGGAGCCAGCTACTTATGACCAAATAAGTGGGTACAAATAGACATAAGATATTGAGCAGTTGGTGGAGATGCGAGCTCATGAATATTTCATAAGGAATGTTTCTTGGAGGGAGCGAAACACCGGGAGGAGGGAGGGTTGGATTGGAGTTGGAGTTGGAGTTGGAGGAGGAAGAAGAAGAAGAAGAAGAAGAGACAAGTCGACAGCAGACTCAAAGTGTCAGGAAGAAAGTTGGAGGGATTTAGAGTTGGAGTGGGGATACATATATCCTATGTATGAGATATAAGTACATATGAGCATTTCAGCCATCGAAGCTCTTTAATTTCCAGTTGATTCATTTATGAAATGTCAGTCTTCACCTGTGGACGGATCAATTACTTCCCAACAAGCCATGCCATGCCATGCCGGGCGGGTGATTGGATGCAGAGTTTGTCTTGTGGCATGATGTCAGTCGTTGGTTTGCCGAGAGAGCTGTTCTTGTTCTTGTTCTTGTTCTTGTCCTTGTCTTAAAGCAAGGGATGACAAAAACTAAGGATATTTAAGAGACTAAAAGTGAGCGGGAATGAAGGAGAGACTTTGATTGTGGTTCACTTGCAGTCACTTTACCCCAAAAGAATCCAGGGATGGGGACGGAATGCTGTACATAGTTTGGGTTCGCGTTTTTCATTCCTTTCCTTCCGTTTGGTTTGGTTTGGTGTGGTTTGGTGTGGTGTGAGATGAGCGAGAGCGGGATGCAAGTGAATGAGAGGGAAGTGTAAAGTCTCCCAGCGGATGGATGAGAGTCGGTGAATGTAATCATGATGGATGCTATTCTTATTATTCCAGAGGGACAGGAGCAATTAATTGTTGGCACTCATCAATGTTGATTTATGGGAAGAGAAGCGTCCGTGTTTCGGCCAATGTCTCGTTGATCTCTCGCGGGATTATTTCTTCACACTCTTTCTCGTCTTACACGTATCATCATCATCACTATCACCACTCCTCAAGTCTAATATCACCAGCATCAGGCCTTCCAAGTCACATAATATAATATAGTGGGAGATGGAGAGCGAGAGAGAGAGAGATGGAGAGAAGAGCAAGGGTAATAATATGACCTTTCTCTTACTTTTTCTCACCGCGCAACCCAACAAAAAAATCAAGAAAAACGAGCCCGTTAATCTTCACATCGGAGCTGGTGGAAACAACCTTTGCCTTCTTCTTCGTCTTCTTCTTCTTCTTCTTCTTTGGCTTCCTTCGCATGCCTTGCCTTAACATATACGCGCTCTCTCTCTCTCTCTCTCTCAGTTTCTGCCACAGCTACAGCCTTTCCGGTTAATAGCTAAACTTATGTTCCCATTTATTTAGCTTCTACAATGGATATTCTAGATTGAGTGCAGAGCCTTTTTAACCTTTTCTATGGCAGAAACTACCCAGGAAACATAAAGCTTCTTTAACGGGGATTTGCAGACTCTTGGTATTTCGTTTCCAACTTGAACGTTTTTTCTACTTTTCTATCTTTTTCTCTCTCTCTCTCGCTCATTCCTTCTCGTTCCTGTTCGGTCCTCTTCATTCCTGTATTTCAGCTTACTCACTTTCCGATTTCCACTCCTGGTCGTTTTATTTTCATCCCAATGAAATCTTGCTCTCGGCTTATAGATGCCTTTCTTATAGTCCTACATTCATGCTTACGTTTGCATATACAACAATGGTGGGGCAGCAAGGAAAAAGGCAAGCCAAAGCAAGGCAAGGCAAGGGAACGCAATAGGATGCAATATGCAATGCAATGCGATGCGATGCGATGCGATGTGAGTATGAGAGTGAACCGACAAATCGACAAAGACGGTGTGGATCCCGGAGCAATGGTATGGTGGTACATACATAGTACTACATAGTAGTTGTGTTGCCAATAGGATGAGATGCGACCGTCTCTTGTCCTGAGTCCTGAGGCCTCTTATAGCCCACCAACCAACTTGTTCCTCTTCACGAGTAAGCCACACTTGATTGATATGTAAATCTATGCCGATCATCCCCTATAATGAATTCTTATGGGGCATTTCCTTTCAGTGCTCGAGTTGGAGGGAAATGTCCACAAGCTCTTATTATACTCACCCACTCACGGCACAAGAAAAGGTGCTTGATCACTTTCTGAACGTTTCGTCAACCACATAGAATTCCATTGACTTGTCAACCCGACCACGATTCCACTGCACTGACAAAGTGCAGTGGGAGTACAGAGTGTGCTGGGTGCAACTTGGGTTCACTTGTGGACTCCTTCTCCCTCCCTGCTTATGGATATTACTAGGCACTTGTGCGACTCTGACGGTGAATGTGAATGGAAGTCGACAGTCCGTCGTCATTTCTATTTCCAAATGAGCTCCTTCCCTGTCTCTGCCTTTATCAATGTCTCCCAATTGCTCACCATAATCTCTTGGAAATGCTTCCTGTGTAAATTAATGAGACACATTTCCTACTTTCTGACTCAAGATTTATGGAGCAACTTCAATGAACGCCCATACATGAAAACCAAAAACCCAAGACTCCCTTCTTTCTTTATTTTTCCCTCCCTCTCTCTCTCTCTCTCTCTCTCTCTCTCACTCTGGTCTGGTCTTATTTGATTCTTTATGTGATTACTAACCAAGAGGCGCGTGTGGCAACCCTCGTATTCCCCGAACACATCTCTTCCGCCTCCCGTATGAATTTTGATTCTTTTGATGACACTAGCACATTTTTCCATACATGCCCTCGCCGACACGGCTCCGGCTCCGGCATTGCCATCGCCATCGCCATCGCCATCGCCATCAACATCAACATCAACATCCCGTCCTATCCCAGTCCGTTCTAGGCTAGATGTGTGGAGCTACTGCCGGTGCCAAAAGCAAGTCAGTGGTGAGGGAGCAAGAGGATAAATCCGTCTGATATGATTACACAACGTTGACGAAGACAACTTGGGTGGCTCGAGGTCCTCTCTCGCTCCAGCTCCATACACATACACATACACACACATCCGTAGCGTCACCGACCAGACCAGACCAGACAAGGGAAGGCTACCGTAGCCGTAACGTCTCGGAATAAGATAAATACCCAAGGGTTCCTGCCTTCCAACTCTAACTCCAAATCCAAATCCAGCTCTAGCTCCAACTCCAACTCCAACTCCACTGCACTTCACTGTCATCTATGTACATATACATATGCACCTTACACACATAAATGTATAAATACACGGACGTATTGGAAGGAGCGAGTGAGTGGGTATCTCACAAACGCCAAAACTCCAAGATGATCATTATGATAAAAGTCAGGGATTTCTGCTGAACTATCAACAAAAAGAAGGCTGGATGAAACATTTACTCCACACAAATAAAAAAAAAGTCAAAAACTTGCAAAAAACCGAGCTGTAGTCGTTGTGTATGTAGGTAAATATGCATGCACATGTCCCAGTTGGTAGCTGGCATATTATACTTTGTACATAGGTATACATATAGCATCCCTCGAGACCGGCACCCAAGCCCCACAACCACAACTCAACGAAGCAATGTATGTAGGTATGCAAATGCAAAAGCTCAACTTTTCATCGTCTAACCTAAGACTAAGACCAACGTAGGAAATCTTTCCTCCAAAACAAATGAAAGGAGTTAAGGGATTGCGACAAGTAATTTATAGGGAAATTTTGTGAACCCAAAACGTGAGAATCTATGGGCTGAGCTGCGAAAAAAAACTGCTAATTAGCACGAACCACGTGAGCAGGTCATTAATTATTGCCACACTGAAAATCACAGTGAGGCCTCAACACAGAATAGTCTTCCTCTTCTATCCTGGCCTGGGCACTTTTACTTTATCTCATCCCGCAAGATTCAAAAATTTTCCCGCTAAATTTCTTAGACTATTGCAATAGCCAAGTACAAGTAGTCGCCAGTATAGTAGGCTCTAGTGCTGGTTTTTCCAAGGGACTATGAAATTCAACTGGAAAATAACATTTCCTTTTCTCTCCTTTCAATAGCAAAATTGTACAAGTTGCACAAAGGGTTTTACCGCCTTTGCAAATGTTTTCCAATAAGTTAGCCAGTCGTGTTGCAGTGATAGAAATGTGGTATAAAGCTCCCAGCCGGATTTTCTGTCACCCTTTCCTTTATCTCGTAGCTCTTTTGACTTTTTCCTTTTGACTTTACAAGTACAACCTTTATACATGTATACGTACATATATCCATCTATCTATGCTATGCTATTACTGTACATACAGCACTCATTAATTTTTGAAACTACATAATTCATAAGAAGATCCGTGATTGAAATCAGTTGGTAAGAATTATGTAGTACATGAGAAATGAAGAGGATTATTGGAGACTGAAATGTGAATCGGAATGGAAATGCGGGTCCAGTGATAGATGATGAGATGCTGTTGGTCGTTGCAGGTGCAAGAGAGAGAGAGAGAGAGAGAGAGAGAGAGAGAGAGAGCTACAAGGGGAATGGAAATGGGACGAAGACTGCTCAGGGGAGTGCTTTGGCTCTTATACAAGGGACGAAAACAATGAGACAAGTCAAATATAACGGTAACTGGAATGTTAGTGTAAAGTGGGGAAAGAGAATGACAGGGCAGAGGGAAAGTAACAAAGTGAAACATCATCTCCTCGCATCTGATTTATGATGTAAAGCTTTTCTGTTTGAGAATCATTAGGTGCGGCACTCAGCGAGGGTAGTTCCAGATAGCGTATAGTTGTAGTTGTAGTTGTAGTTGTAGTTGTAGTCTGCACACAACACCGGCTTAGTACATAATGAGGACTTTCAGTTAACGTTGCGTTGGACGAGGACATGAGTAGGAAAATGTGAAGATGCAGAGAGGAAAAAAGAGGAAAGAAAGAAGCAAGTTGTGGAGGAGTGTAGGGGTATGTTATTGTGGTGGGGTAGACTACGGGTGTACATATTGACAGAGGAGCAAGTGGCTGTGGCTGTGTAGGTAAGTTCGGGACGTGAGTGGGCTCATGCCTCGTACGTTGTTCCTCTCTTCGTAGACTTGTCGGGGAAGAAAAGTTGAGAGACAGAGAAATTTATGATAAGATAGGATATAACAATAAAAAACCTTTGCCAATTCAAAGCTCTGCTCCTTTCTATCTTCTCCTCTGCTTTATTCCCCCGCACAGATATATGATGGGATGATTGTGTAGAGAGAGAGAGAGAGAGAGAGAGAGAGAGAGAGTTGGTGGAAGTTGGGACTGTGTCTAACGTAAGTTGGCGGATATCAGTTGTCCGAATAAGAGCCTTCGTCCTAAATTGGACCAGTGGATTAAAAATGGCATTAAGTACTAGTTTTAGGAGTGATATAGTGCAGTCGTTTGCAGAACCTTCAAACTTGTGTGAAACTTTCCGTCTTTCCCTTCGCCTTCTCCTCAATCTCCTCAACTCCTCATTCCGCTCTTGTTCTTCGGATCGTCATCGTCGTCGTCGTCGTCAACTCATATCGAGCAAATAACTTTATGACATTCAATCGTCACGTCTAGTGTACGAACCTACGGCGTGTATGCTACATGTGTGTAGGTATGTATGTTGCTACAGCTCAATGCCTCATGCTGGGAGATCCGATCCGATCCGATCCAATCCAATCCAGTGTGAGGCATCCCGGTCCTGGTCTTGGTCCCGGTGCCGGTGCCGTGTCTGTATGTACCTATACACCCCACCTATGTACACTTTGTATCGCACGCACCAACACACGTTTCCGCTCTCATCTCTCCTCAGCCTCATCTCACAGATAAATGCATCACTTGGGTTATTGATTTTGATATTGATAAAACACTGTATTCACAAGTGTCGAGGATAAGGTGGATAAGGGATGTGGATTGTTGTCGGAGAGAGAGAGAGAGAGTGGTTGATAATGTTGCATGCAGTGATTGTGTTCACAGTCCAAGAACTATGTACCTACTGTCCACGTCCACATCCACATCCACATCCACACACCGTTGCGTTGTACTTGTACATACATACAGTGAGTGGAAGGACACGGTGTAATCCTCATGTTGAAGCTGCCGGGAATCTCACATATGTCATGCCGGCATATTTGGCGTTTCTCTCGACCAAGACTCCTGTAGCTTTCCAAGAGGAGCAACTTTTCATTAGATCAGCGATCAGCTTCATCTCACTTTGCCTACTTTCCTTCCTTCTTTCTCCGACTCTTCTCGCATCCTATGTGTGTGTGTGTGTGTGTTTGAGGGTGTTTCGCGAAGAGTAAATGATATGGGATGAATACTTGTGATCAGAGCAGATACTCGGGCATTGGATGGGATCAAGTTGGATTCTCTATCAAATATCCTTTCACTTCCCAAACTATTACACGCTCTCTTGTCTCAGCAGTCAGGAGTGAGTGCTGTAAGCCAATGGAGTCGGAATCCATGGTACGCAGTTAACATACACATGCCTCCGTCCTTACGTACGTGCGTAGGTACTTACCCAACTACGTACCTATAATAACAATCCCAGTACAGCAAAGTACAGTACAGTACAGTGTAAAACGGCACAGATAGTGGCCGTGGCCAGGAATGCTTGCCGCTGTCTGGAAGACAAAACCGAGAAGACAATGCGAGAGTGGGAGCAGTCACACTCATCTGATCTTCGTGAGTGGACAATTCCATCCCAAGATTTTTTCAAAAGGATAAAATCACTGGGTCTCATGAACTCTCATCCCATTCCCATTGCATTGCATTGTGTTGTCTTGCATTGCATTACATTGCCTTCTTGGTTCTTCCAACTCAAATCTTTCCATGCCGATCAGCAAATGCATCAACTGTGTGGTAACATTTCTACATTCTACTTGTACACTACCCTCCGTATCTAAATCTCCCCATTGCCCCTTGCCCAGTTGAAGATACAGAGCTGATGGGGAATGGAATGCGTGGTGTGGTGTGGTTAGTAAAATATACAGGCATTATACCTACTTAGATTATCTGTAACCTCCTATTTGCTACAACATAAATTCCCCCATACTCCACTTTTAACCCTCATTCCCGAAATTGTCAGCTCGGGCATATGAATGTATGTGGGGGAAAACTCGAAAACACCATCCATTATGACCTCTTCTCCCTTCAATACACATTTCCTTCTCCCGTCCAAAATCCACTCGGCTCTTTATGAAGCACATTAGGAATTCGGAACATAGCCAAAGTTATTCAGTGTATGGCCCATCTGTCCTTGTGTATCTTTAATGTTTTCTTGGTTTTGGTTTTGCTTTGGTTTTGGATTTAGATTGCTCGTATATGTAGTAACCTCAGTGCAGTGTAGCCTGACTGCTACCGAATCCGTTTCGTCTGCTTTACTTTTATTTCCTTTCGTATCACGCTGTGCAAAGATAGAATCTTGAGCTTCGAGATAATTATTATTCGCCTAGAAAAAGTGTCTAGAAAAATGGCCGGTGCCCAATATACAGATTAGAATTACAGTGGTGCTGGGTCAAAGAGAGGTCAACACTGTGACAAGGTTTTGGGAAGGAGTGTAGTACATATATCATTGCATTCATTCATTCCTGTTAAAATCTGTACTGCGGCTGTTTGCACAACATTATAAAATTCAACTTTTGTTAATTACTTCACACCTGAGCTGACTGAATGAGAGCTCTACGTCTACAGTGGACTTGTAGGTGGAAGGAAAAGTGGAAGGAATGGCTTAGTTTTAATTAACCAAAGTACCTATACCTGCCTTCTTTCCTTCCTTCCCATTCCCATGTCTGCTCGGATTATGCATGGTTTTAATTGGAAAAATCCTTAAACGAATTTCTGCTCATGGAAATGGAATGGATGCAAGTTAGTGTAGAGATACATAGGAGAGGTTCATATATCTTGTGCGTGTGGAATGCACCAGCGACCGAACGGCGGACAGACACGATAACAAAGGATTGTGAATGAGCTTTCAGAGGAGCATCAGCACAAGAGAAAATCTACCTCCATTGCATGGTAAGTGTATTCCCTGAATTTCCATGGCGTTGGCGTTGGCATTAGCGTTGGCGTTAGCGTTGACGTTGACCACGGATCCACCTGCACCGAACTGCACTGCACTATTCTCTTCTGCTCAGCTCGTCCATCTCGAGCCACCCTTCCCGTGAATTGTGTGTAATGGATGTGGTGAAAGGATGAAAAAGATTCAAGGAATAAATGAATGGCAGACTAAGTTGAGTTGTAGTTGTAGTGTTGTGTTGTGTAGTGGTATGGTATGGAGTCGTGTGCAGACCGCAAAGAATATCTTGTAAAATTCACCACTCTCAACCGACATCAAAGCAGGTTACTCAGTGCTCGTAAATTCCGTAGACGCCTTGCTACTTTCCCATGCAAACTTGATCGTCTTTTCTTTGTGCTCTCGACTCTAAATACACATACACATACACATACACATACATATCCAGCTATCCTTCTTCCCTTGTCCACCTTCACATCGGGTATACTGTGTGTATGTATCCGCTTTCAGATGGCGAGTCCGTTTGTTCGTTCGCTCGTCCGTCTCTTGCGTCTGTCTGTGAGACGAAAAGAGATCCCGGAAGTTGACGAAAAATCAAATCATTTTTAGAAGGACCGGAGTCACTATCAATGTAGGATGTAGGTGCCTAAATACTTTATGTTGTGTGGATGATTCAATCTCGTCCACTATCATCAATATCTCTGATGTGTAATAATTGTAGGTACTATGTGTAATATGTGTAGGTAGATTGCAAGGGTTAATATTGGAAGACAGTTGAAGACAAAGATGATTCGTTTAACCATTTATTGCTTTCATATAAACATTCATTAGGAGTAATAGCTCTAGTGCAAGTGGCATCATGAAAAAGTCATCATTTTCGCCCACTTGACTATTAGTGCGATGTGATAGTGTGTAGTAAAGTAGGTGGTGATTAAAAAGTTACTGCTCAGCATCTACTTCGCTCACAGGTCATTGCCTAGCTTTCCGTCCTCCTTGTCCAATAATAAATAAGAGTTGCTACAGTTTGGAATGGGAGTGGGAGGGCTACTGTTGTAACAGGACATTGTGTAGGTATGTATGTATTATGTATGTTGAGCGAGATATGTACAGATATCGAATAGTGGTATACCCCAACACGGTATTTTTCCAGACCCTATACTATGTACCTATATGTAAGTACCTATATATATATATAGGGGAGATATACATATAGTGCTATATAGTGGCATTGTGTTGGACGTGGACGTATATCCGGGGAATGAGGAAGCAAAAGTTATTATTGGAGTGGAGACAGTTTGTGCTGAGACGAAGGCCGACTGACGATGAGACACGGTACGGACGGTGTGGCGGAGAATGTATGTGGGAAAAGGGTTAGTTGTTAAGTGCATTGCATGAGAGTTGAGAGTATTTACTTATTGTAGCCTCAAGGAGAGCTTTCCCTTTCCATTCCCAGCTCCTGGTTCTCTTCCTGGTCCTGGTCATATCTCCCACCAAAGCTGATACTGATAAAGATTGGGATGGAAGCAAAGCTGGACTCTTTCACTTAACTGACAAACACCCTTTCCATCCCAAGTATCAAGTCCACGTCTTACAAGCTTTAGCTAATGCCACGCCACTGGCTAATACACACTTGCGTCACTTCCCTCTCTCTCTCTCTCACACACACACACTCTCGCTCGCTATCTCTCTTCATGCATATTCTTCATGGAAGGTAATTTGCATTATCAACGCCTTATACTATCTCTAATAATATTTTGAAGGGTTGATGGCTTCCTCTAAAACAATTAACTTGCCTCTTACGGCCATCCACGGATTTTCTTAAGATTTACTTACGCAACCACAAAATGCTTTTATATAATGTATGATTATAAGTATAAGCGTACACTGCAAAAACTGGACTATATTTAAACCTTGGCTACGAACTTACGATTAGTGAAAAACCAAAATTTATATTACTTCTCATAAGGCACCATGTTATTTTTTCTCGTATGGTCCAAGGGAAACGTATAAGAATTACATTAGGTCACAAGCTAATATCCTATGTATATACATACGTAATTTCGTGCATTAATGTCACATGTCAAGCGTAGGCGGGATATTTGAATTTTCCCTTTTTAAATTATACCTTGATAAAGCAAAATATGGGACTGGAATTTTCTAACTTTGTTTTAGATTCAGAGCAGAAAAATGTCTAGTGGGGGTGGGGATTTATTTAACTAGGTAGTTATTGCTCACCTCACATCATAGTTTTTACCTGTTTACGCATCTTGATACAGCACGGATTTACCACATTGCTAATAAATTACACCATGAAAAGTTGCGCAAATAAAAGAACCACTAGCCAGCCATATAATTAAATACAACACCAATACCAATGAAGAGCATAGGATTACAAGAAGGATGGAAACGATTGCAAATAAATCCCATTGAGAAAGTACAAGAGAGATTTTGAGTCAGTGTTATACATACACAAGTGTGGAGAGGTCTAAGGAAAAACAGTGGGCATGACATGACTGAAAGCTCGACAGCATAAAAAGTTTATATGATGTTGGTGCTAATGTGGAAAGTTTAGCTGAAAGTACCTACTCGTACACAACACTTGTTTGACTTGGCTTCCCTTTCCTTTCCACTCCTTTGCTTTGCTTTTCTTTTCTTTTCTTTCTTGACTTGGCTTCGCTCTATGCGTTTTGCTCGAGTTTATTGTGACCCATAAGTTGATAATTACCTTGAGTTAGGGCGTAGTCATAAACAGTGTTTGGTAATTCCGAGGGGGAGATGGAGTCAAGTGTGAACGACACAGTGATCGTGACAAGAGAACAAGGGACAAGACAACAAGGGGAAAATTGCATTTGGAAGACACAACATGAAGGGGTGGGAAGAAATGATGCGTCATTTGTAACGACTCCCTCACTGACTAAATCAAATTCGTTCCACTGTTCAACACATTCTCTCCTGGCTTTTATATTGACATCCTTAAATGAGAGGAGATGAGCCGGAAATTTTTGATTTTTCCTCCACGTCTCCCAAACCTTTCGTAATTATTACAATCAGTTGTAGTGTAGTTGTAATTGTAATCTCGTCACGATTTTAAGATCGAGATCAAATTCAACTTAATCGTTTTTTCATCTTTAATCCCTTCCCTTCTCCTACCAATGGTATGAATTAATTGAAAAAATTTGAAAGAGAAGCATTTGAAATGTAAAGAAGTACGTAGTAAATGTGGATGTGACTGAAGTACGGCCGAAGGAATTGTTGAAAATCTTTCCAAAGCAGTTGGAGAAAGAGTAAGACCAAAATATGTACCCAGAGATTGTTCAATCCATAAAAATATTGAAAACCCAAATAAACGGCGTTGGAATAATTTGAATATGTTGCTAAATGGTGAATTGGTTGAGGGAAGGAAATGCATGCAAAAAGAAAAAGTCAACAAAGAAGAAGAAGAAGAAGAAGAAGAAGAAGAAGAAAGTAAGTAACTACCCGACACTCCATTGTACAGCCACCAAGTTTCCCACGCTGCCGTTCCAAAGTCAGCTTTCACTCCTGAAATCCAGTCAAATCATTTTATTTAATAATCATACGGACAGGATGGACTGAGAGGAGAAATCATCAACTTTCTTCCATCCATTTGTATCCCAGTCTGCTTAAAACATTCATGCATTCCTGCCTCTTTTCCATCCCACTGGCACAACTTGAGTACAAACCGAGAATGCCTCCCTCTCCCTCCTCCGATATCCAATCCAACGAGCTTCCAATCCAACTGCTTCCTTGCATATCAACTCACTCTTAAGTCTCCATACCTATACGTATACATGAGTTCCACTCCATACCCCTACATACACTGATGGAATCCAGCGTAGATTGGATTCTGATTCTGGTTCTGGTTCTGGTTCTGGTTCTGGTCCGGGTTCTGTAGCACAACTGGAATCAGCCCTGTCGGACGGAATGGTAAGGGTAACGGTAACGGTTTACGTTTTCGTATTTGTCAATATTTGCGTATGAAACGATAATAAATCAATTAGGACACTGCTAAAGACGTGGTAAAGTTTGGAGCGTGTGCCAAAATACTTGCAGAGTGTAAACATGGCGAGGGCGAACTTCAGGCAGGAGAGGGACGTTTGTATGTACTCCACATAGCCAAACCTATTTAGTTTTTGTGCACCCAAACATTAAAGATTGAGTTAGAATTTTCTCTGGAACAACTTTATTGACAAGATAAATACATCAGCTGTAAGTTTTTGTTGTGAGGGCATGTTGGACCGAGTCAGGGCCTTGAATAAATACAGATGTGCTCAGCTCCCTTAAAATACTACCTACGTACCTACCTACATTCTGTAGCAACAGTGTAGTGTAATGTAATGCAACTTGTTCAAGTAGAAGCTTAAGGAAACGTCCACATTTTCTTCAACTATGAAACCCCCCTCCCCCATAAAAAAAACCGTTGCCTCTCCTAGGAGCAGCAACTGCGTAATAATATAAAGGCATCAGCATCATCCCCTGGTACATACACTCGAAATGCATTCTAAACGCGAACGCTTAACGTAACGGAAGCTAATCGCTGGCTGGCTGGTTGGTTGGTGGAGGGTGAGAGACGCAGACCGGGATCAGACCGAAATCGGAGAATGTGAAAGATTGTGAAAGTTGAAAGACGACTGCAATAGCTATTAATTTCAATGCAAGCCAATAGCCAATTTCCCTTCCATGTATAGCATCCTTTCTCCATCCATGACTTTATGCGTGAGAATATATACCTACGTAGGTACCTATAGGGTGGTATGTATATACTACGCATCCAGAAACTTATGTATAATTACACAAGAACTATGCCTCGCCATTCACCACTCACTCTCCTTCACTCTCATTCTCCTCAGCTCCCAGATTACGGATTAAAGTAGAAAATAAGTGACAAATGACTCTGAACACTAAATGAAATTCGCGTAAATCCAGCGTCAACTCTCAAGCCCTTGCTCTCTAATGCAACAAGAACAAGGACAGGAACAAGAACAAGGACGAGTGCAGATGCTAGGCTTGTCTTATATCATATACCCATTACGACTTATGTTTTCTTCTTGTATTCATCAAGTTTATTGTGCCTATCTCTGGAAAGAGCTTAGTGCATAGTGCATATCTGTACAGTGCAATGCAGAATTTGACCAACGCATATATATATATGTATGTATATACTAATAGAATCCAATGTCAACTCTTAACCTAATCTTTTGGTAAGCTGAGCAGACATGGGAACATTTTTAACTGTCGACAAGGAATTGCAAGGAAAGTACGCTGTAAATGTTCCTACTAGTTGAGCCAGCAAGGCTTTTTGCCCCGTTTTAGGTTTATATGGTCACAGGGGGACTATTTTTAAATGCAAAATTCTCATTTTATTACACTAGGTTTAACATGCAAAAATTAAATGCGGTCTAAGTTTTTTTGCAACGATATCTTTTTTTAAGTGGCATTCACTTTTGCCAGAAAATTCAAAAAAATTAAATATTCCTTTATTAATTTTTTTATGAAAAATTTTAAGTAAGTAATTCCTGTTTTTAGTACGGACGATTTTGTGAAAAAATTATGTTATTTAAATGAGGTTGTCAAATTTTTTAAAATGGCTTTATCTGAGTAAAATTAATTAGCCGTACTTCCGAGATATCTCAGTTTTTCTTGTTTTTGAATTTTTTTTGAGATTAGGTAATAAAAAATCTGTGAAACTTGTGCAAAGTGCGAAAAACTGAGAGAACTCGGATCCACTACTAATATTTTGTTCCAATTCCCTTCCTTTTTTTTTAGCTAGAAATGTTCCCAAATGAGTTTCCGTTTTGATTTCAGTTTTGATTCTGATTTGGCTTTAGCTTCCCCCTGGATCATGCGATTGGCTATAATTCTTTCAATAAAATTTTGACTCCCTTCTCGTTCAATACTCCTTTATGGACTAAAAACTAAAGGAGAGTGTACTAGCAGTCAGCAGTTACTCAAGAATCCTGCAATGTATTTATTATGTGAACATGTTCGAGGACAAGCTGACGCTTTTGAGATGGCTATGACGCTATTAGTATTTGAATGTGAAATTGATTCCCGATTCTTGCATCGTCAGCGCTGGCAACTTTTCTGGTGCAGCTATAACGTAATTTACGATTTCCCCTTACACATATACCTAGACTCCGAATTCCAAATTCCATCCTCCATTATTCCTGGAACTTACGATAGCATTAGTGCATGTAGAACACGATGCAGCATTTATGAGACTTCGGGTCAAATTATCATCTTTCTGGTTCTTCTTACAGTTAGTCTGGTCTAGTCTGTATTCCATATACTTGTCCATGGACAAAACAAGGCACTTATTACCCCCCAAAATGGCATTACAGGATGACATTGCACTGACTGCATATGTATGTACCTTCCTACTGCACTGCTTTAGATTACCTACATTAGATAACAAGAAAAAAGATGAGAGCACTTGTATGACTAAACTTTGAAAGATAGACGAGACTTTGTATGAGACAAGTTGTAACATTTTAATGATGGGATAACTTGTCGTTCCCTTCTTTTAAGAGTATACATATACAAGGTAGGTATGTATGAGTAGGCATGTAATCCTGGTCTTGGAACAAGCGCTTGGAGAAATGCCGTTTGTCTTAAGAAAGTGCAATGCAAGGTAGAAAAAGTGGGGATAAAAAAGGGAGCAATTCCATTCGCAAGAGAATAGTTTGCATATGCTCAAGTACATGTAGGCATATCCCCAAGTATGTATTATGTAGAGCGCGATGAAATCGGCGGTGCGGTGTATGTATATATGTCGGTGATAGAGTCGGGACCGGGACCAGAACGCGGAATAACTATTACCGCTCGGCTCTTATAAACTTGTTCTTGTTCAAATGAGCCAATTAAAGTTAAAAAAGCCATTTGGCTTGAGAAAGATTAATGACGCCATATTTAATTGTCAACTTAATTCCCGGTATACAAATCAGATTGGCATTCAATTTCCTTAGCTTGTCTTTGGACGGGGAGCTCGGCTCCCAGTCCAAAGAGTCTAAGTGAATTTAAGTGATAAACACAAATAAACAGGAGGGATCGATTTTACATCCATCACGGGATATGTGTCCTCTTCCTACTCTCCTGATTTATAAACATCAACTTGTATTTTCCCTCTCGATCCCATCACCATCACCCTCATCATCATATCCACCACACAACATTCCCATATCCAATGACTCCCTCATCCCATCCTTCCCACACACACACACGCACCTTTCCCAATCGCCAAAGAAATCCTTCCTCATCGACACCGCAGTATGGAAGCATTCAGTCGACCAGACCAAGAACCAAGACCAAGACCAAGACCAAGACCAGGACCAGGACCAGGACCACAAGTACACTTACAACTTCCTTTCTCCTTTTCTCCGTAGATTACATTAGTTTACATTACATTATTTTCCTTTTGAACTGCCGTGCAGCTCGTTGAGTCTCGTCATTTCACTTCCGCATTCAACCCAAACTCTACGCTCCACTCCCCAGCATGCTTCCCTCCACCCTGCCATTCCATGCTCTATCATCATCCACCGATCTCCCATCGTCATCTTGCCACGCCACATTTTATTATGGCTCCACTGGATTTGATTAGCGAGTGAGTTCCTTTACCTTTTCCTAATGTGGAACACTCGTCTGTCGACTCGAACCGATTCTCCTTCCACATGTACCCCATACAATACAATCCTCCGCTCTGACATTTCTTCCTGCCTCTTCCTCCCCTGCATTACACATTCATGACTGTCGTCGAAACCGTATCCGAAGGTTGTGATAAGGTCGTCTCTTTTTCCCTGATTGCATTAACCTACATGTGCTTCAGCCTTCAACTTTTTCCCCTTCGCCTCACCTCCCACCGTAGAGTTATGTACCAGTACCAATACCCAATACCGGCACCGAAACCGAAACCGAAACCGAAACCGAAACCGAAACCGGTTCTAGAACTAGTATACCTGCGTCTTGACTTTGATCAACTTTGACTTGTCTCTACAGTTCACAGTCTATTGTCTACTCTGCACTTGCCATACTAAACAATCAAGTGTCCATCCTGTTTGTCAAACGGAAAAAAGGATGCGATCCGGCTGGGTGCGGAGGATGTCGATGTACAGGGGAATTACCTATACATACCTATACCTACGTAAATAAATGCAATTATGAGGTAGCAATATGTATATGCAATACATTGTCTTTCTTGTACTGTATGACTGAAATAAAGTAACGGTAGTTACCTAGTTGTGCCTAGTCTATTCCAAGTGAATGCGTTGCTAGTGGATGGGATATCTGCCTATAAATATAATTGTTGACGGCAATTTTGCCCGCTAAAATATGATATTGCTTTGATGTTTGTTAACGTTGTTATGTAGATGGTACTTTGGTATTCGATGCATATTGCATATTGCTCCTGGTAAATATTGGTGATCCTACGAGCTACTCTATTCTATTGATTCCTCTTCCATGCCATACGCTTTGGCAGCGAGTGCATTCTTGTACAGATATGTGTTGTGGGGTGAGTTGTGTGGATGGCTATGTATATGACTATGTCTATAGCTATGGCATGGTATGGTATGGTATGGTATGATATGGTTATGGCTATATCTATAGCTATGGGTGGTGAAGGCTCTTTCTTCCTCCTCTCGTTGCTGGTGTATCCTGGTTTCCTGTTTTAACAAACTTATTGTTAGCGAGGACAGAGACGGTGGTGTGCACATGGTATTTCCTCCTTGGTTCTCTCCAGAAAGGAGAAAGGAGTTGTAGAGCTATCAGCGATTTACCCCAACACTGATTTATGCAGCACTACTAAAGACAAGATATATGTGGCCACTTGGGATCCTGCATTCAAATGAGGCCTGTGAATTGCTATCCGATTAACTAGCAAAATCCTGCACACACTTGAACCATCCCGGCACTTTACCTTACTCCACTGTATATGTATCCACGCACACGTCCACACACATTCTCTTATCAAATCTAGCCCGAAATCTATTCCTTCAAAAATCCTACACCGGACAAGCTTGATGCAATTCAATGCAATTGAGTGTGATACACAACAACAACAAAAACCAAAAAATACAAATACAAATACCCATGTAGGTATGTACATAGACCGTATTTCAGCTTCAGCCCAAACAAGTATTACTTCCTTGGTTTTTCCCATGTTGAATTTTTTCCGCTGGAAAGAATTCACAGAAGTACTGTCTTTTGAAACGACGAGTATGGATATGGAAGGAAGGTAAGGGAAAGATTGCCGATTGTAAACTCGACTTTAATAAAGTGCCTTGCTGTCACCTCATGCTTCGCAATTCGCAATCACTCACCTCCCTCGTCAATTAATAACAAGAGCAAGAGCAATAACACTAACGCTAACAGGAGCCTCCCAGCTCCAATTAAATTCCCTCCACTTTACCTCGGTGAGAAGAAGAGCAAGCATTATATGCACATGTGCCTATGAATCACTGCATTTCTATTCAAATCTTCCGGGGAATTTGCATAAGCTGAAAACTACCTAGTGTAGTTCCTAGAAGTACATATGTACATGTATAGATAATATGCTAGCAGTCGTGTTTATTCTCAAAAATTGTTTCTCTTCCTAACAACCAGCGTATGTACGAAAAGGGGTATTTTTCCTTGAGCTTTTATCACTGAATTAAATTGCCACACTATAATTACACGCACATAGAACCATATAGAGAAGGAGATACAGAGAGGACTGACTGAGATCTTTTCGGTTTCATTGCCCTCTCTTACATTCTCCTTTCGAAGAAAGATAAAAAAAACAGGCAAGATAAGTACCACGGTTTCTTTTTTACTTTTAACGTCATTTCAAGTTTTTCTTTGTAACCTTGAAAACTCAACTTTGTCATACGAGTCAACGAGTGGGTGGACGTTGTGGCATACTCTACTCAAAGATAAAAAGTCAAAGGTTGCTCTCATTTTAATTTACTCATGCATATTTCAATATTTTTGCAAATTGCACGTTTCTTTTAAATTGATCGATGCAGCAAGTAAGTCATTGCACTAACTTAAATCCTACGACTGAAAAAATCAGAGATCATACGAGGGAACAGTTTAAACTTTAATTCAGGGTTAAGATAGCATACATTATTTTCTCTGAAAGAGCTTGTCAACAAACCGGGAATCGCATTACAATTCCTTTGATTAATAATGTAACAAAATGAAACTTTTCGTAAAACGCTTGAAAACAAAAATCTGAAACTTCTTACGGAGTTCAATAAGCAAACATCTTCAGAATATTTTTGTGAAAAATATTGCAATCAATAATAATGCAATCTAAATAGGTATCTGTGAAGTCTGGTAAAGAAGGACCGAAGAAGGGAATTAATATTTCAAAATAAACTCCATAAGAAAATCCCAATTTTCAATCTCGTTCTTCATCAAAAAGTTTCATACATTGTTTAACAATTCATCATTGATCAAAAGACACCGTTGGATTGAAATTTGAATGCAATCTCACATTTGCTCACGTGCACTTTCAAAAAAAATCTCTCATCTCAAATCTCAATCCTGAATTGCAGATATAGCTAAACTACCTAAGCACGTTTCCTGGTTATACTTGAACTTGGGTAATTATAAATGCAGGAAAATGAAGAGGGAAGTCGAGAATTCTGTTTGCAAATATTTGTTTACTTCCATCCATGACTTGGCCTTGGATGACTGGCGGATGTTCTGTTATAAAATCTCTCAGATATCTGGGGGGAGGGATTCTTAGCAAGTATCAGGATTCTCATTCTCATCTACTAATATCCAACAATCTCTAGATCTCCTATGCTAGTTTAGTTTCCAACTGCAAACATGGTATTCCGATAATGGTAAAGAAATCAAAGGGAAAAAACGGATGGCTAGGGCTAGAACGGAAGAAATATCAGCTCAACATAATGAATGAAAATTCTTGTTTAGTCCGAATCTGAAAAAATTCCTGTCTTTTTTCAAATTACCTTTGTGAAAATTATAGCTTTTCTCTCAATTTCAAATTTACAAAGCTGCTGGTGCTTTTGAAAGAAAATAAAAAAATCTAAAAACCGACTTTCAAAGACCGTTCCGTTGTAAATGTAACCGCTGAGAGTAAAGGGGGATGAGGAAGGGGATTTTAGATTTCAATTTTCACTTCGCCCCGCGCAACAACATACCTATGAATAAACGATCCAACCCAATACCTTGTTTCTTTTCCCTTCCCCACAAAAGCAGAAGACAAAGAGCTACAAGTACAACTGCAAAGATTACTAATATCTGTCCGACCCTATAGGAACACTGAGTAGGAATTGTCCCATTAAAAAGAAACTTTTCCAAGGATAATGACAATGACAATGACAACCCACCCCCTTCTCCTCACTCTATACTTGGCGCGTTCTAATCGTAGGCTAATCTTTTCGTTAGACATAAGCCTATATGTATGCAGGTACGTAGGAAGGGAGACGAGCTTTATATGTACCTATTAGTAAATTCAAAGGAAGATAATATAATAATGGAGCACACCTTGTTGCTCCCTTTATTCTTGCTAATGATAATTTGTATTCAATATTGTCCCACTTGATCCGATCCAATTATGAAGGGAAAGTATAAATCAGGAAAGCAACAAGAGAACAGCATTAACAAGGTCATTTAACTTGAATTCAATTAGCACTGCGCAGAACACGTCCCGTACATTGAAAATTCATTTGAAATTTACTCCGAGTAGCTTTATTTTCCCCAGTAGAGTTGCGTCGAAGAATTTAAATTTAGATTGAAAAGTGAGAGAATGATACAGAATAATTAGACGGACTACCATTCCAATGGATCGAGTTGAATTGGATTGGATCGAATTGAACTGAATTGGACTGACTGATCTGGATGGATATTGGTCTTACCTGATTCGAGGCAAAGTATAAGAATTGCGAGACAAAATGGGTTGAAAGGCAGATAGAGCATCTCGATGTTTTGTCTAAGTAGTTTACGTTACGTTACGTTACGTTACGTTCATCACATCTTCCCAACTTTGGCGTCTCTGTAGTATACAGTATACAGTGTGGAGGGATTCATAAGGAACAACGATCAATTCTTGCTAATGCTAATTTTAATGCTTTTCCAATGGCACAAAAATATCAACGGAATTTCACTTCACAAGTCACAATAATTAATGATTTCCGGTGGAGAGATTAGGTTGACGGTGGGACATGTGCTGAGACTGGATTGAGGGAAAGGAACATTCCATCTTCCTCTTCTCGTCCTTGTTCCCTTTCCTTTCACTCGCCACTACAGATTACAGATATTCCCTCTTCCCTTCACAACTGACTGTTGACGCATACGCCTTTAAACTACATATAAACTGTAGATTCAAGTGAAATCGAATCGAATCGAAATGAATCAAATCAAATCAAACCAAACCGAATGAAATGGAATCAAATGAAAGGAATGAAAAGCTGAAGGCAGATATGTTGGTTTCTCCCTCCCTCTCCCTCTCTTTAGTCACGAAGTGCGGGTCCGTTGATGAGAGTAGGCATTCTACTTACAAGACAAGACTCAAGCTGAAGGTGAATGAATGTTAGTGTTTTTGAGTTGGAGAGGGAATGGGAACGACAACGAGGTACTAACTAGTAGAATGACTTGACTTTGTTCAATGCACACTTTCTCGACTTTACTGACGATGAGATCTGGAAGAATGACGAGGACGGGGATGGAGTGGAAGATCCTAAGCTATTGGAACTCACAAGTTCGCACGATCTGATTAGCATCGAGTGACTGACAGTGTGACAGTTGGGAAGGGTGTAGATCGTCGGGGGCTAGTTTTGGTTTTGGCTTTGGCTTTGGTTCTGGTTCTGGTTCTGGTTCGAAATGGAGCAAGATGCTGGGCAAATACTCGAGTGTGATTCGATGGGATTGTTCAATTAGACTGAAGATTGTTCAATTGTTCACCTGGCTCTGGTTTTGGGTCTCGGTCTAGCTTGGACTTTGAGCACGTGGATGTGATTTTTGGTGGTGAGGAAAGTGCCTTGTTGACTGCTCCAAGTGAAAACCAACTCCAGAGTGTAGAGTTGACCGTAGTAGTGTTGGTAGTGTTGGCGTTTAGTGAGGTTATTCATCCGCCGTCTTGTCAAGTGAGACCAACGACGCGCATCTGCGATTCCAAACATTCGTCCCTCTTCCACAACAACCACATTCACTCACATCCACTCGCTCACACACAACTGCACCACCAGACCAGACCACCACGCTCTGTCTCACTTTCACCACCACACCACCAGCCACCACCGTTCCTTCCGCGACTCCTTCGCATCCTTTTCCGCCTTCTCCCACTCCACTCCCTCCCAAGATAACGCAAACTTTTACTCTCTCAACTCCTACCACCACATTCAACTCTTCCTCCCAAACTCTCATTTAACTTTCCTAGAAAGAGTCACAGGGTGAAGAAGAGACAGAGCAAGTTTAGCATCGGTAGCGGTTACTACATCTCTCTCTCTCTCTCTTACTTTCGTCCCTTCTTTCTGCCCCCAAAAGTTTCCGTATTAAAGCACAGAGATCGAGATTGAAAGCCCATCCAAAGATAGCCAAACACGATCCACAGAAGAAAGCTAGTAGGTGTATAGTGTAGATATACCTATCTAGGTACTTTGATTCACATTTTCATAGACAACGGGATAAATCGTAATCATTGAAGTTATGGGAAAACCCTTTTTTGTTTTTGTGGGGTTGTTGTTTTTGTTGCAAATAGCACTCTTATTATACCTGGCTAATCCAACTCGTAATCATAACCTTGACCTGCAGGACAGACACAGACAAAAATTTGCTATGTAGTTTACACTACCTTTTATGTACACTGTAAAAGCTGGCGCATCTGAAACGCCTATAACCTACATGTATTTTGTATAATTAATTAGTTTGTAAGTATGAATGCATTGGAATGCATCTCAAGTTCACCTGCAATAAATCACAAGATCTAAAGCGCATCGAAAGGACATCTAAAACGCAATTCGTTGCCCGTGATGCATGTTTGTACATACGTTAAGCAAGAAAACAAATTCTGAGACTGCGTAAAAAATAAAAGTTTTGAAAAACCGTAAAAAACAAAAGATTTGAAAACCCGCAAAAAATACAAATTAGACGTTTTGAAAAACCTTGAATAATAGAAAAAATATGTTTTAAAAAAACCTATATATAAAATAGTTGTTTTGAAAGCCGTAACAATAAAAAATAAGCATATTAAAAAAACGCAAACAGGAAAAAAACTGTTTTCAAAAAACAAAAATTAAAAAATTTGGTGCTTTCAAAACCGCAGATCATGATGCGTTTTAATTCATTACAATTGGAATAAATGCGCAGAGGTTTGTGGAGTTTTTTCCTGTTTTAAGATTATTTAGTTTTGACAGTGTAAATGTGCATTCTTTCTCCTCTTTCCTTCCTGCCTGGACGTACGGCCATTTGCACTAGCAAATATTAGTATATGCTACTCTATGTATCTCGAAATTTCCTTTTGAGAAATGGCGAATTAGCTGCAGGATATGTTTGGTCGTTAAAATGCTTGTGAGGAGTAACAAGGCCTTGTTCCTCCAGGAAGGTATTTGTATTTATGCAGGGGAATTAAGCGTTGGCAGTTGGCGTGGAAATGGCAAGCTTTGATTCCATTCCATCCCATTCCATTGTGAATTGTGAATTGTGAATTGTGGGATGAATGTTGAATTTCGACTTGGATTTTGGATTGTTCGGATGTAATAATGCGATGCAGTGTAACGGTGAATGAACGGGTGTGTCTGGTCTGGTCTCCATGAGTCATAAAAGGGAAGCATAAATTCTCGAAACAAATACAATGAATAATCATAGGATCTATAGGAAGGTCGTTGTCGTTTCGGTTCATTTTCCTTTTCCTCCTCCGTCTCTTTCCCAATCGCCGTTTTCCTCTTGGTTTTCCTCACGTCCTGTGTCCTACTCATCTGAAGCAATCAATCTTGGACGAATTAAAGAGAGAAGATAAATTCGGCAATGTTGGCAAGTGATTGGGAGAGCGATGAAGATGCCGAATCAAGATAAATGACTCTTCATTCCTCATGAGCTATTAGATCAATTTTCTTGAATTTTCAACCCAAATTTTGTCCATTAGTCCATTCCACGAGTCGGGGTTATGAATGAATAGGATTTATGGGATGTGGGAAAAGGTCCGGATGCATTGGCTTCCAATTGATTCTGGATCTAGGACTACATAGGTACCTACATATGTACCCATATGACTTTAGGATTTTCCAGGTGTAGTCACAGGTAGGACTATGGGAATAATGGGAGCACGATACTCTACTCTACTCGACTCTACTCTACTCTACGATACATGAAGTGCGGTAGGAGGAAATTTAATGGGTCTAACTGAATCACAACCCGCTTTGCCATGTAGTGAATTAATAGGAAGAGATAGACCTGATCAAGCCAATCCATCAGTTTAAGATAAAAACGTGAGATTGACTGGGAAATTTAAGGCAGTAGACAGCTCAAGATGGCAAGAAAGATCAAGCAAGAGTAAGGGCGAGAGAGAGAGAGAGAGAAGATGCAAGTGTTCTATAATTATATCTCCCTATACATGTACACCTTCCCTTCCCTTCCCTCAATGCATAAGAGAAGTTTTGGCTTTGGTGAAATAAAGTAGAGTTAACTGGGAAGGCGAGCAAAGTAAATTAAATAGACTGGCTTTGGGGCGTCTTTACAGGTTACCGGAAGGGTTGTTACTTCCGCTCTCTTTTCTCTACTCTCCGTCTCATGTAAGCCATACCCATACCCCAACGCTCTCCCACACACATAACATACCTAACTGACTCACTAACTTATTCCATTTATTCCAGCATTGCACACATGACTCTCCTCCTGTCTACTCAAGGCACCTACACTTATATTATTACACAGGTCCACGTCGGCTTTTCTCCTACCTTCTGTCTGTCACCCCTTACCTACTAATACTCCTTGTCCTTTCTTACATACCGCTGCGCTGGCCTTCAAGGAGAAGCTTCATGAGCAGTTCCAGCTCCACGTCTACCCACTTGCACTTCCTTCCCACCAATCTTCAAACGCACAACACACAATAACATTAAAAATCCCAATTCATTTATTCCTCGCAATTGTTTCACCATGATTGTATAATCCTCCATGATTATATGTAGAAAGGAAGCAGTTTCCCACTAATATTCCCATTCCTGGAGAAGTGCTTGCTTGTGAGAAGGTGGCAATTGAACTTGTTGAGGAGCTGTAACGTTCCGTGTATGTATGTAAGTAGGTAGGTGTAATTATGTGGATTAGAAATGGGAAAAGAACAGGAACAAGTCAAGTCTCTGGTTTCCCAAAAACGCTCTGGTTTGTGGTGCTAATGGCAAGCGAACTTATTTGGGGCGGGTTGGAATTGGAATGACCATTTACCATTTGTCATTAGCTGGATTTATACCACGTTGCTTTTGGACTTATTCTTTGTTCTTATTTGAACTGTACTTTGGTTCATTGATAGTTCAACTTTGTCGATGCATTTTATTTGATTGCTACTGTTTCTTGTTTGTTTTTACATGCTGTTTGTCATACCTTTTGTATTTCGAGGTGTTTATACTTTCATTTTCGAGCAATTTTTCCTTTTTCGGGGCACTCCAAAGTAAATATCTG